>OZ023314.1:26701872-26724372 GCA_964007375.1 Ophion obscuratus | reverse complement strand
TATTTGCAACCCTGGGTGTAACCCATCAAGCTCATTCGGTATCGAATACTTTTCAGTCATATCCCATCAGTGTTTACAGTTTCGGGTTCATAAGGTTTTGGCAGTTCCAGAATAACGATTTTTGTTCGTTTGTCTTTTCATTTAATAAAAATCTATTCATACGAATTAGACGAACTTAATCTCAAAACCATTACTGGAAATCGATGTACGTCACGAAGTACATGTCATGAGTTTTGAGAATGTTTCGTTAATTATGGTTCTCTTTGTCACGTACCGAGCTTCAGTTACGTAACTATCGATCACAGAAAAATTGCTTTTCGCTCAGCAGTCGAAGCCAGTGCGCGAGTGAACGGTCACCCATCCAACTACTGGCCCGGCCAACGCTACTTGACACTTCACTGCCACTAGTTAGAATATTTTTAATATGCATGAATGGGATGTGGCTAGGTCGCTACTTTTCGTAATATCTCATAGTATGTATCTTTCTTCAATTGTCCGGATCGCACGATCCTCGAGGGGTTCGAAAAATGGAGACAAAAGCCCGTCAAAATTTCGCCAGTGTACGATTTCATTCTGACTCTTTTCAACGGCTCGTGAAGAAAATCTTACGTGGCTGTAGAGGGGGCTAGATGGGCCGCTAAGGGAGAGAAATATTGAGAGTTGGGGAGAAAGGGTTGAAGGGGTGTGCGGGCGAAAACCGATTCGCAAGGGGGAAAACGGGCAGAGAGGCTGCGAGAGGGAACGAGTACCGAGTAGTGCATAACCGAGCGTCGAGTGCTCGGCGTAAATTACGCACGACGAGGTAGAGGGTGGAAAAGAGACGGAAGAAACGAGTGCGCTGGGAGAGGGGGGGGGGGCAGATTCGTGTATGTACGAGGTACGTCGTCGACAAGCTGCTCTTCGCTGCCGGTTCGTACACTTGCGCCACGAATCGCTCTCTCGGTGCGAGCTTTCTCACTTTTCGTGTGTGGGCCAACTGGTTTTGTTTCTTGTGTGTGTGTGCGTGTATGTAAAGGAAGTAGGAGTGCTGTGTGCTCATTGATACACACACACACACACACACACACACACACACACACACACACACACACACACACACACACACACACACACACACACACACACACACACACACACACACACACACACACACACACACACACACACACACATACACACACACACACGCACACACACACACACACAGGCACGCACGCACACGCACACGCGCACACACACGCACGCACGCACACACACACACACACACACACAATAAAAAGTAAATGATTGCTTACGTAAGACCTTCAAATTGTACGATTTTATTGTCTACATGTCATATACAACAAGATGCTAATAATTATTTTACACATTACATTTGAATATTTTGAGTAATTTTATGTTTTAAGGGGTCTTCTCACTTTAGACGCTAAAAAAGGCTATTTTCATGTATTTTTTTTGACAGGATTATATTATAGATATTAATATAAAAGTTGTTACATTTAATAAATACACTTTCGAAATACATTTAAAAAATGAAATTTATTTATTCAAGTCACCATTTATAGACGAAAAAGGTAGTTAAAAAAAGTCCTAAAAAAATTGTAGGTCTGCGCTGTTGTTGAAATCTCGGAGATGGAACATCCGAAACAAAAAAATCAAACGGTTTCAGATTCAGTATGTAAATGGCTATAGCGCATATCATACGATTTTTGATATATGCAAAAATAACCAAATGGTTGACATTTGTCGAAAAAAGCAAACAAAAAAACGTGTTTTTTTCACCGTTTTTAGTAAATAAGTAAAGATGAAAATTTTAAAAATCCTTGATATGCGCTGTAGCTATAGTTGTAAAGAATATGTGGTTAAAATTTTATAAGGGTCGGTCCAGTAGTTTCGAAGATTTTATCAACAAGTCGTCGAAAAACGTTGTTTCGAGAAAAACGCGTTTAAAGTTCGTTTGGGTTGCATAAATAGACGAAAAAAAGTATTTCATGTATTTCGAAAGTGTATTCATTAAGTGTAACAATTTTTATATCAATGTCTATAATATAAACCTATCAAAAAAATTCATGAACGTAGCCTTTTTGCGTCTAAAGTGAGAAGACCCCTCAAGAACATGACAGAAATCATGGTTTTCAAAATGGTTGCCTATAATCGGATATCCGATATAAGGGCCGTAACTCCATTTTTCTTACATCTGATATTAGGGGACTACTATTTTTATATAAAATCAAACGAAGCGTTTGTTGTTTCAACTTGTGTAATTATTATCAAACAATCAGTCTTTATGAGTTAATCTTTGATTCGGTAGGAACATTTTGGCACAAACGGATAACCAATATTATGCAAGATTAAGTATCCGATGTTAACCCTCCATGTGTACTCTATATTTTTCGAGACACGGTGTGTAAACTGGGTTTTTCAGGGAACAGTCGGGTTTTTAAAGTATTCTAGGCTTTCAAAAACCTGAAAAAGTTTAGAATTACTTCTCGGAGTATCTTCTGCATGGTTTCGAAGTTGCCAAAATCAAAAGTTTAAAACCGCTGTTGATAAAAATTGAGGTTGAAATTGAATTTGAATTGAATTGAAATTGAATCGCCAAAATGCGAAAAAACGGGAGACTGACGTTTCGACTGTTCCTTCGAAGAGCCAGTGTACACACGCGAGACTAAGATTCGACATGGCCGAATATGAACAGTAATATTTTTGTCCATATTGCTATTTTTGCGAGCATTACATATTTATTAAGTAATATAAATGCGATAGTTAATCAAAATTAACAAAAGAAAATCATTTGGACTTACCTCAATGAAAACGACACTTTTTCACACAACAAATATTTTTTCACATCAGCGAGAAGTAACAGCAGTTCATTGTTGTGCCACTTTTGTTGCTAGGCGACCAACAATTTTAGGGTGGCGACATTTTGCGACTAGTTATTAGTGTAAAAATAAAAAAAACAGACGTTGTTATAGGAAAAGTCCAGATATTCCACTATTCGATATTAAGCAACTATCCGATACATGGTACGTCTCCCCTACATAGGTGTGTGAGTGTGTGTGTGCGTGTGTGCATCTATATACGAGGGTAATTCCAAAAGTAAGGTCTATTTTTTTGGAAGTACAAAAACACGTTTATTTTCAATAATGTTCACATCATATCAAAGCTTGAACTTTTATCTATTTTTCTACATAATCGATATTTCGGTTGATGAATTTTTGTACGTGCTGTGGCAATTTTTGTATGCTCATGTCACACCAGCTCGCCGCCGTGTCGTCGAGAAAGCTTCGATTCTTTTTTCGTCGTGAATTTCAGTAAGACCAGCTGCGGTTTCCCTGCACTACTTGCCGACGTTTTTGACATCCATGCACGAGTTGCCATACCGTTCCGTCCATTGGCGATGAATTTTAATCATTGCCAGCACTTCAGAGACCTTACTTTTGGGATTACCCTCGTGTATCTCGACAGATAATAGTTTCATTATATAGTAGTACTTGTCTGTAGTTTTAAAATTTTTACAACAATCCTTCACTAATTGTTTATATTAACGAAACCAAGTAGAAAAAACATATTTTCGAAAAACTGTGGTTACTTGTGAAATGATGTGATGATGAAGTTTGTAAGGTTGGAATGCAATGAAAATTGATTTTTACACATTGGCCAAATTTATTTTGGCCCAGTGAAGTTACGAAACTCACTCGAACATTTTTGGATTCTTACTGGGGATTTGTAACACCTGAATCTGCGAAAAAGATTTAGGACAATAATAAAAATAAAGAAATGGAAAGACAAGGAAGAAATTTTGTTGCGTTCCAACGATGCAAACGTCAAGACAGTGGAATGATTATTGTTTGAAAAATTTGTCTGAAGAATCTGAAAAAATGATTATCTTGTCAAAAAAAAACTGCAATATTATTAATTGTCTGTAACGTATGTCCGAAAAATCTGACACATTATAATTTATCTGAAAAATTCTTCTGAAAAAGGTGAAAAATGATTATTTGTCTGAAATGATCGTTGTCTGAAAAATTAGTCTGCGTATGACTCGAAAATATTTCACGAATAAACAGCAACAATAAATAACGAAAAACAACTTTGAATAAACAAAAATTTCCGAATAATGAGGAATCGTCTCGAATGCTCGAATTTTCAGAAATTTTCTTTGGGGACCATCATTCTCAACGAAAATCATCGAACGAGTGAGTGATTTTTTTATCTTGAGACTGCTAAATATCTAGAAAAATAAGCCTTATACGACAAAAATGTCCCAAATAAACCTTCAATAGTTTCCAAGGGGCAATTCAATCCCGAAGAAATGAACCGCCTGCCGCCCCTCCTGGGGTTGGAGCGGGGGGGAACTTTAAAATCTTAAATAGGAACCTCTACTTTTCATTACACATTCAGATTATACATAAAAAACACGTAATTAATGTCTGAACTTTTTTTTTAATTCGGGATAGATGGCGCTGGGTTGGTAGAGGCCGAACGATACATTGGTCTGCCAGATCGGCTGACCTTACGTTGCCAGATTTTTTTTTGTTGGGTCTCTTAAAAACTGTAGTTTATCAACAAGTGCCAACAACTCGTGAAAACATTATTGGACGAATCAGAAATGCTTGCGCAAACATTAAAGCGAACAAACTTTTGAGTTGTCATTCGAAGTACGGATCAATAAATGCATTGAAGTTGAAGGTCATCAGTTTGAACACTTATTGAATTAAATGGTGAGAGACAAGGGGACTCACAATAACGAAGCACCTCGAAGGGATTAAATTTCCGTCAGGTCCACGTCCTTAATCCTGGGTAAAGCTAAGAACGGATACAAAATTATAGTAGATATTTACGATAATTTAAAAAAAACATGTTTCCGACAAAAGTTACTTTTCTTCGACGTAGCTCCATTATGCAATAGAACATAGGGGATTTTCCTTGAAGAAAAGGAAGGTTGCCCAATCTTCACCGAGTACAGCGCCATCTATCCCGAATTAAAAAAAAAGTTCAGACAAAAGTTACGTATTTTTTTATGTATAATTCGAATCTGTAACGAAAAGTAGGGGTTCCCATTTAAGATTTCAAAGTTCCCCCCCGCCCCACCCCTAGGGGGGCCGGCAGGCGGTTAATTTCTGTAGGATTAAATTGCCCCTTGGAAACTATTGAAGGTTTATTTGGAACATTTTTATCGTATAAAGCTTATTTTTCGAGACATTTAGCAGTCTCAAGATAAAAAAATCACCCTGTATATGTTTTTTTGAGAAAAACACTAGAATAGGGAGACTAGAAAAGTAGATGCAAATCTGGACCACATTGTAAGATTGACAGCCTAGCATGATGAGTTAATTTTTTTACGACTGCATTATCTATTTGTCATTTGTGCAAATAATTGACTACAGTACAATTTAATTGATACAAAATCTCGTTCGTTTCATACCTCAGCAGAATGAAATATTTTCTTAATTACTCGAAAAATCTGTAGCTTTAGTTCATTTTTCATCGAGATACCTACCCTTTCCCCACTTTCAATGTAACCTATCCGTATATATTTAATCTTGAAGATTGCATTTGGACGACAAGTCATCGAAATTAAATATCAAAGGTTCCAATTGGCACCAATCTCGTTATGTCCATAAATCATGAAATTCGCGAGAGCTTGCCCATGTACACTGTGCCAATGTCAATTGCCAATGTCACCAATGTCAATTGTGCCAATGTCAATTGACAATGTCAATTGTGCCAATGTCAATTGACAATGTCAATTGTGTCAATTGACTGATGAATTTTGGCTGGGCGTTTTTGTTAATCTAGCTTTTTATTTAATTAAAAATAAACGTTAATTAAAAAGTACGAATATTTCACGAAGATTTCAATGTACACTTATACATATATACCTGAGTACCGTATGGCTGGAAGATCGTCACGAATTCACCATGGCTTTATAATAATTGCCCATTGTGTTAATTAATCGCAATACACTGAAGTCTCATTTCCAGATACATAAACATAGAAGCAACGTCAAAAGTACAATACGAGTGGTCGATTATATTCATTCATAAAAGAGAAAGTAACGGGAAAAGGGAGAAACGGAGGAAATACGTCTATGGATACCCCCATATATATATATATATATATATATATATATATATATATATATATATATATGGGGTATTCCAGTTCAACTCGGACAACTATTTTCCTCACCATAGTTGATCATAGATTTCCATAGGGGAAAACCTCACTCCTGGTGTCAAAAAACGCCTAATTTTTCCCCTAAACCTTGGCCTTTTGCGGCTGCAAACAAGTTGAAAAATCCACTCGGGCATTTTTTTTTTATTTTGAAGAAAATTATATACGTTTTGGCCTGTTTTGTGCATTTTACTATGATATATACTATTTTTTTTTGGTAAAATTTCGACTTTGGGAATTATTGTTCAACAGTTGCAATTAAAGAAACTTAAAAAATGACGAAAAAATGTGTTTCCAAAATAGAAAGAATGTATGTCACATTTATCATGCTCTGGGAACAATTGGGGTCAGCTCAGAAAATGAATCGAAATCTTTCATGTTCAGGGAAAGTCAAATAAACTCAAAAACGAAAAAGAGAGGAGAGAGAGAGGGGGAGAATGGGGGGGGGGGAGGACTAGATAACACAGCATACATAACATAGGCTAGATAATATAGTAAAAATAGGATTTTCGATAATTTAAGAAGAATTCACAATGTAACACATCCCACTCGAATTGAACTTTATCTGAAAGCATATTTTTTAAACTTTTTTTTAATCGCAACACCGAAAAAGTACTCTTGACTTCCAAACTGTTGAATAATCATCCCGCAAGTTGAAATCGCACGACAAAGAAAAAGAAATATCGGTAGAACAAGTTGAACTTTGGTGCAAAGTGCACGAAACAGACCTAAAACGTATCTAAATTTTGTTCAGAATTGCATAAAGCGGCCTGAGTGGACTTTTCAATTTTTTGCCGCCGCAGAAAGACAAGGGGTGTGAAAAAGTTTTTGAAAAAATCAGGTATTATTTTGACGCCACAAGCGACGTTTTCCACTATGAAAATCCATAATCAACGAAGGTGAAGGAAATAGATCGATTTTAGCGGGAATGCCCCATATGTATCCATGAATGGACGGGAAGAGAGCCCGAGCTATTCGTCCTACTGCGTATATTTACGAAAGCTCGAGAATGTTTCGTTCCAGAATGAAGAAAATGGACGAGAGAAAGAGAAAGGGAGGTAGAGAAGAATGTGGTTTATACCCTATATAATCCGCGCTGCTGGACTCTCAATTGTAAAAGTCCCTAGGGTGTAAATATATATATATGTATATATCGCTTTGGCATATACTGACACTACATACATACACACTGCATTGTTCATAAACGTGGATATATACAGGGTCTGCCGTTATGAATGAATAATCCTGCAACTGTCGATAGGTCAGACCATGTCCTACTATAGCTCGAATTTCGGTTTAGTAAAAGTCCCACGGTTTTCGAGATAAAAGTCGTCTACTTTTTGTTTTTCACATGCCATTTCTACAAGTGATAACGTTTTTTGGCCCGGTTTAAAAAAATACTCTTGGTTATTTGTTTTACCTAGAAAAGTCTTTTTGTTAACCTCAAATGTTGAGGAAACTTTATGAAAAAAGATCTTATGCAGAATTTTCTTACAAACCAATTCGAACATCTGACTGGTAGCCTGCCGTGTAAAAAAAATTTACTACGCATATCGCACCAATTATTTTAAAAAGGTGCTTAGCTATTGTCGATTCATATCATATTTAGAAATGGCATGCGAAAAACGAAAAGCAGATGATTTTTTTTTTTTTTTTTTTTTTTTTTTTTTTTTTTTTTTCAAAAAATATAAAGCCCAACATTTCTAAAACCGTGGGACTTTTACCGAATTGAAATTTCAGCATATATTAGGACATGATTTGACCTATCGACAGTTGCAGAATTATCCATCCATAACAGGACACCCTGTATATACGCAGCAAATATATTTTGAACCATTCATATCTACGTAATGTCAGCTCCAGCAGATTTGGCTATTTTGCGGACAGCCCGTACCATTTTTTAACCAGATCGATGACTTGGATACGAGCCGGTCCTCGTAATGACCTTTATATAAAAATGCTCACAGTTATCGATTGTGTTTTTGAAGGCACTGAAATTGAACATACATAACGCTGAGTGTGGGTACAATTGGCGACTATGAGGACGGCTTGCGAAGCCGAATGTCTTCATAATCACCTTTAGATGTATATATATATATATCTAAGCGTTCTATATTTTATCTGTTGAGTTGGGTGGCTCTTCCCTCTCGCCTCTTTCTCCCGCTCTATACATCATCCCTTGGTTCGCGTCTCGCTCATTATCCAACACAATGAGCGGACCTCGTCCGGTATTGGCATTTGCTCGCGAATTCCGATAGAATTTAATTGGAGAAGATTGAGGCTGCCTCGTTTACTGGCGCCCGTGTACGTGTGTGTGTGTTTTTTGTCGATGCTCCGATTCACACACGTGCGATTACCACAGAGACTCGGAACTCGCGCAAACACTCTGCGGCGGTATCCTGCGCGAAAGGACTCGGGGAATGCTGGAGAAGTAAACTGGGGGTTGAGAAGAAGGGTTGTGCACGTAACTATATATATATGTATGCGTGAAGAAGATCAAATAATTGTAATATATACGCACGCGGAGAAATGAGCGAAGATAAAATTGCGAAAATTCCTTCTCTGGCGCGAGAACATTCTTTCTTCTTAGTGCACCTTTTTTCTATTTTCCCCAATCGTTCGATCAAGCGTTTTTCCTGGGGATGATGCTGTCGGGCCTCTCGAGTCGACCAACAACGATCGGAGCGGATTACGGTAGGAGGAAAAATAGAGAAAAATGGAGGGTACGAGAGGGGGTAGAGAGAGAGAGGGGGGGGGCTAAAGAGCGAACGGGCACATCATGATTCGCACGTTGGAGGTCGGCTTATTAAAAGATTGGATCTTGTGGTACTCAGATCCACAGGCTCTCTCTCTCTCTCTCTCTCTCTCTCTCTCTCTCTCTCTCTCTCTCTCTCTTTTCCCTCCTCTCTCTACCCGCTTTCTCATTCGGCACTACAGCTCTCAATGTAGGTATGCATGAAAAGCAACCAGCTGATGGAGCGAGAAGAGTCTGCTGGGAATATTAGTAGCTGAGGTGGCGTCCTCGTTCAGCGAAAAATCGTTTAGGGTGGAAAAAAGGTAGACGAGTTTCGATAATACGCCAACGTCGCAACGATAAATTCGTCGCCTATCGTGAGCCGCAATCTTTCGGATAGCTTAGTTTTCAATTTTCTCCTTTTTTTCGAAATTTCACTTCCCGTTCAATTACTTTCGTGAAGTGATGGATGTTTCATGGGAAATGAATATTAATGGGGCGTTACCGACAGTAATTCATCGTGCGTTGCCCTTCGATACAATTTGCTGCTTTGAAAAGATAGTTATCGTTTACCTGTTTTGCACATACCCGTGTAGACATTTGAATGGGGAAAAAGTCCTGCCCCTGATCCGCCTTCCCTAAATAATATCAGGCCATAGTCAAGCCGCCCAGCGTGGATCAGGTTCGCCATGTAACGGGACTTAGGCCAGACTCCGATGCGCCGTTTCCTTTTCGGGAACTGGTTGGAAAGTAATTAGGAACTGGACAGGACAACGATCAAGTACTGGAAAGGCTTTAGGCGATCTTCCCGAGCAAAATAGATAGTATTAGGTGGTATACTGAAACTTCCTGAGAAGAAATTGTGCTAGCCTGTCTGAGTTACGACCTGGTAACTGGCTCGACCAATTGAGTTCATACGAACTGTCCAATGGTTGGCTCGCTATGAGCTAGTAATATTGTGAATGTTTTGTTGTCCAGCCCTTGTCTAGTCACTGCCCAGCTGGTCTTGGCCACAAATGACAAAGTGAGGTTACGTGACTATGTGTAGTTTCATCGAGCGATTGGATTATGGCTTGCTAAGCAACTTGAGTTACAGATGATGTTGCCAATGAAAAAATTATCAAGTTGGCATCTCGCGATGACCTGGCCAACACTTGCCAACTGTGGCCTCACCATCCGGAATGAATGATCGGACAAATACAATTTAAGGTTACGTTATTCCATGCGATTACCGCTCTCAATGCGATTGACTCATTCATCCGATAATGTTATTTACTTTTGTTAATCCACCAACTTTTCAATAATCTAACATTGTCTAGTGTAACATATGTAGACGATACGAAAATTCAGAAAATAAACAAGTAGAACTGGCTCAGTAGACTACGTAACAACTCATCACCCAGAGGTCCCAGGATCGAAACCACGGCACGGCGTGAGCGTTTGTCTGCGATAATTCAAAATTGAACTATTAATATATCTACAGGTCTAATATCATAACCCTAATTAATGAACAACAAAGAATATCGTAAAAGGATCCAATGATGTAAATAATGTGCAAAAAAATCACGAAAAAAAATATCATAGCCGCAATTTTTTAAAAATCTAACCGCCGCCTAATTTTTAGTTCCCAGTCACTAGCTGGAAAAACTAGGTCATGGCTAGGTCAGAAATATTATACAGCCGTGAGATATTCCTTTTTATCTAGTGACCATCTAATTTTTTTGTATCCACCCAGGTAAGAAATCCACAGGCTGACGATGGAAACAAGCTTGTGCGAGCCTTGTTTCACCGAGCCTGAGTGAGACAGACCTGGGCCAGGTTTCTTTGCATCGTTTGGAGCAGCCTGGAACCAAGACTGGCTGCTTAGCCTAAACTCAGGTCTATTTCAAGCTTTATTCAGCCGGTGAATTTTAAGGCTAAAAAATCAAGGCTGGATACAGGCTTGTTTCAGGTTGTGATAAAAAAAAAGTTACAAATAATATTTTTTCGGTACTTTTACGAAAAAAAAAATATTAGCAATAAACGCGAGAATATTTTGAAATTATGTATCTGCGAAAAAAAATTACGCTACTGACATTTTACTTCATCCTCTATCTTAATTTTCTAAATCAATTTGACGCAATAAACATTCTTTACAAATTTATTAAATTTACCCCAATCTGGAATATAGAAAACTAAAAACAGGCCTCATATAGCCTCGAGCAGAGTTTGGGATAAGCCTGGTCATAAATGATCGTGAAGGCTTCATTAAGGCTCGTTTTGGGCCTTGTTGTTTCGTCTTTTCAGGCTCAGTACAGGCTTTCCTACCAGCCTTTGGTCAAGCCTGTGTGCAAGAGCCTGAAACCGCGTTATCATTCAGAGGTTCAACTAGGTCTGAAATCAGGCTGGTGCTGAGCCTGAATTAAAAAATGTGAGCCTTGTTTCAGAGCTTGGCGAGCCCTTTTTTCATCGTCAATTCCTACCTGGGCAGTCACTAGAGGACCAAAGCGTTATAAGGCGGGGTAGTCAATATCTAAGACGGCTAGCTAATGGCCATTCGAAACATAACTTTACTAACTACTACGTTTTCCACTCGGGTTATTACCCCTTCGCATTTGAGAGGTGACCATCGCTCATCATTCACTATCCGAACGAACAAGGCCTCGGGTGCAAAGGGTTATTTCACAAATATCCCCAAACATAAGCGTAAGTGCACGCTGTAACCCGCGCACTTCTGTATGTGGTACAATGCACAGGATGAACTTTTATCCTCGTACGATGTAGCCCCCTGGCGGATTGTTGGCGAAATACATTCAGGTCATGTTTTCCCGGCCAGAACATCGATATTTCCCAACAGGGCGACAAGGCGTTCAAAAACCACAAATGACCTGCTTTACTTTTTTGCCTTACAAAATGCTTTGGCTATTCTTTATGCTCAAATCATTAGTTATCGCAATCCCGGTATTTATTATGAGCATTCTTATCCTCGTCGATTATAATTGAAGCTTTCAGGGAATATTCATGTGATGATACACTGTCAAAATATATTGTTTTTGAAAAAAAAGTGATTTTTCGACTTTTACAACTTGGCATAACCACTTAAATGCTTTTAATGATGAATAGAATTACGACAGATGTATTAGTTTTATCCCAATCAATTATTAATATATTTGATGAGATGAAAAGCAAAGTAGCTTTTCTTTAGTTCTTACAGGCAGGCTCCACTTTTCAGAACATGTCAATGTTATGGCCGGGTAGACATTACGTGAAGATGTACTTGCTCGCAATGTATCCCGGCCAGACTATTGTAATTTCCAAACATAGAGGGTAAACCGTAAAAAACGATTTTCCCGGGGAGGGTCCGGGCCTCACCCGGGCAGGTAAATCAGACAAAGCAAGTCCGGTCAAAGCCCGACAGAAAGTATGGAATGCCCGGTTATATTTCTGCACAGGTATAATGAGTCAAACATTTTTCAGGGACCTTAGTAAAGATGCGTGTAAATTTCCACAAAAAACGATTTGACGCGGTCCTCTAGTTTCTCGGCTGTATTTTTACGGCTTTTTCGGAAAGCATCGAAATAATCAATCTCATTGTTTTTGCATAATCTTTATTAACATTTAAATAAGCTTTACAATTTTTTGGAAGTCAAAATATATAATAGAATAAACGTTATAGTGGCCGACAGGAAGACATCAAGTAAAAGAGGTGCTTGACGGTGACCAAGATTGCGGCTGTTCTGCTTATCTGAAATCAAAAGACCAAACGGCATTTTAATCTTCATATTTAAGACTAGCGATTGAACTAGAGTGAATTCTAAATTACAAAAATTGACTTTTTTATACACTTTTGAAAATTACATTCTATTTTTTACTCATTTTTTCTTAAGTTTTTCGCTCTTACAAAAAAAAACTATCGAAGCAATCATGATAATCCTAGTTCAATCGCTGGCTTATAACATATTAAAGATGCTGTATAAATTTGAACAAGATCGGTGCAGTAGTTTCTGAAATGTCGTGGTCACCGTTTCGAAAAATGGTGTTTCGAGAAAAACGCGTTTGAAAGTTCGCGCATGCGGCGCGCGCTCCGTATACCTGCTCCGTTCCAGGCCCGTAACTTGTGAACCACTTCGAATATCGAAAAATCCTTTGGCACACATTTTCTACACATGTTGTAGATGTGATTGATGAAAAAAAAAAATCGATTTTTTCGAAACGAGAAACTAGAGGACCGCCTTAAATGATACCAAACCTGAAGACGTAAAAATTATCGATATAATAAATGAAGAAGATGGATGGTACCTCCCATTCGAATTACATAGATTTGTCGTTCAAACTGCTCGATACACAAGAGAAGTTGGATGAGAAAAAAATGTGTGCCCATAGGAACAGTCATGTGAAATCATTCGACACGTTCGCACGTGGAAACGTTTTTTGCATCAATTACGCGAATTTCACAAATGGCACAGACCCTTGTGTATTATTTAATTTGCACAAGTAGATATGAAAAACGAAAAGCACACAAGAGAAAAGGGCGATCGGGTTGGAAACAGAGAGTTGGTGGACAAAACAATCAAACTGTGCAGGACGTAATTTTCGTCCTGCAGTTCCAACTTCCGTCGCTTTCTTCGATACGCAGCCATACAGGGTGAGTTTTCCTGCGCGTTAGAGACTCAATCGTGTTGAGCTTTTTATCATTGGGATGCAACGAATTTTTCTTTATTCTTTTATTTCTATATCTTTGTTACTTTTTAAAATATTTTTTCTCCGGATCTCTAGATCTTCGAGACCGATCGTAAAAAATCGTTACAATAACTTTCGTAGCCGAAATGCCGGATAAAAAAGCGGGCATTCTGAAAAACAATAATTTTCCTGATTTCCAACTTTAGCGTCGTGTTTTTTGGGCTCATTTTGTTTACGAGTTATTCGGCTTCTCGGGATAGGTTTATTAACGGCGGGGTAAAGTTAATTCGGCGAAAAAGGCATGTTTTTAAAATTTTTTTCTGGCGTAACCAATAGTGTTTGTTTATTGAAAAATTCACATATAATAAAGCAACATTTGAACAACATTTTCCTAAAGTTGCATTGCAAAATATTCAAAATTGAGCGAGTAAAAATTAAACCCCGGAGGCGCCTCGAAAAAAAGTTGGTTTGCGGTGTGCACCATAACTCGCAACAGAATCATTTGAAACAAAAAAATCAAAATGCATTTGTTAAAGGAGATGTTTCTCGAGGTAATGACGGGAGGATTTTTTTTTTCGATTTTTCGATTTTTCGTAGCACTTGGGAGCCAAAAACCCGATTTTCGCTAAAAAAATCGGCTAATTTGTTGTTGAAAAATTAGTAATTATTAAAAAAAACAAAAAAGCTCTCGACAATACCTGGTGAATTATGTGAAGAAGTACTGTGCAAAATTTCAAAGCGATTGGTCCAGTAGATTTTGAGTTATCGTGCACACCGACTTCAAATATGACAAGTCTCAGAAAAACGGTTTGAAAAACGCAGAAGAGAAGAGAACGGCATGGAGCAATAGACGCTCAAATACTCATAACTTCGTCAATTTTACTCCGATCGACTTGAAATTTTAACACAATATTCTTGATATATTATGCATTTATTTAAAAAATAAAACAAAAATGAAAAAAAAATTAATACTTTACCCCGAACTTAATGAGAATGTTTGTAAAACTGACCTGGTATAGTTACATTGTTGATGTAAACTTTTCCCCGAGGGCATCCACTTAACCCTTACGCGCATTTGGTCATTTTTATCGACTCCAGCTCTTGATCAATCGGTACAAGACAACCCATGCCTAAATGACGCAAAAAGCGTCCAGACATTATCTACAATTATTGTGTACAACGGTTGGATGACAGTAATATGTAATGTTCATTCATTATTTGCGACCACAATTTATCTGTTGTTGGTGTACACATTGTTGGTGCAGTTTGTCATGCATACGATTTCCTACAAAGTAAACAAAAAATTATCTGTGATACTCGAGCCGGATCTATTCATCCTTATATCCGCGTACATTCATTTCGAACAGAACTCCAGATCCACTATAAAACACTATCACCATGAATACCTATGTTTTGAGTTGTCCGGAAAGTCCGTGCCGATTTTTGTATGTGCCAACTACCGAAAATCAGTACGACCTCTCCGGACAATCCAATAGATACCTACGTAGGTATTGTCCTCTTGGACATGATGAGACTTGTAAAAGTTTTGGGGGTTATGCCTAGTTGTAACAGTCGAAAACAACTCATTTTTGGGATTTTTTATAAAGTAAATCGTGATGATACATTTTTAGAAAAATTAGGTATTTAAAAAAGTGTCATCTAAAGAACACTTTCTAATTGTTTCGTGTGAAAATATTTCATTATAATCCACTTACAGTCGATGTCCGGGAAGCACCTCTCGAAAACGACTTTTGCGATGAGCAATGCCCTTCTGAACCAGGTTATCTAATTTAAAAAATTAGATTTCATTGGTATATTAGTTTATCCTATGATTAATCGAAGGAATTTCCGGAATATCAAATTTAAAAAAAAGGCGCGGGTTTAAAATGAGAGTCTTGATTTTTGTGGAAAAAAAAAACATGAGCATTTTTCGTTCATCAAATCGAAAGTATACACCATTAAAAAAATCTTCAGATCGAATACCATACTTTAACATTTAAAAAAGCCCTAAAAATTTCCGAAAGATCGATACAGTAGTTTTTGAGGTGTTTTGTTCACCGACTTTGAAAACCCACTTTCGAGAAAAAAGCGTTCGAAATTTCGAACGACGTCCGAGCGTTCCAACAGCCTATGAATCTGTCAATTTTCATCCGACCACCTTGAAACTTTCAGGGAATATTTATGTGATGAAACACTGTCAAAATATATTGTTTTTGAAAAAAAGTGATTTTTCGACTTTTACAACTTGGCATAGCCACTTAAATGCCTCGAGGACGAATTTATCTGGTAAACAATTATGAACAATTGTTTTGCATTGTATCAGGAATGAATGGAAGATCAAAACCCATTTTTTCTCTTAATTTTCGTCTTCCGTTTGGGTTTATTTGAATCGGAACACGCAATCCAAAAATCCGTATTTCATTTTCACCTTGCCTGTATATCGCGGTTTATTGCGGGTAGGGGACGTTTATTGTGATCCAGCAGGTAGCACGTACTCGCTATACGACTCTCCCATATCGTCGCACTTTTCCAAACCCCCGGCTAATCCCTTCGTCTCCACCCTCCGTCGAATCGCGAGCCACGTTTCTCGATTCTGGAAACTGTTTTCACCCTCGTGAACCTTCGGGATAAGAGTCCAATTCGACCCGAGCTCTCCGTTCCGACACACGCGCGCGAATCCCTCTAAATCACTTCGTTCCATGTGCGACGCCCAGAGAGGAGCTCGTAACACATTCTTCACCTCGAACTGTTGCGCCAACCGGAAGTAGAAACGTTCGTCACAGTTTACTGGCCTCCGGGAAACTCGGCAGATTTATTTTATCTTTTTTTTTCTTTCGTTCTTCCACAGATGGTGCTTGCAGAACTTTTTCCTTTCGCGTAACGTCAGTTCACGATGTTCCAGTTTACATCTTTGGAATGCGATCCATTTTTCTTCCATTGCCCGATTTTTCAGGCTGATTATGGCTACGAAAGTCTATGAAGTTTTTTTTACAATTTTTATTAACAATTCACAGCCTTAATCTTCAACAAATATTCTGAAGATATGCAAAAATAATGAAATAATAAACATTAAAATTCTCTTCAAAAAAAGCTTTTATTTATAAACGATTGAACTAAGAACTAAAAAATAATATTCAGTGTAGGAAGTTGTTAAATAGTAAAACTAAAGAAGAACCTCATCTTTAATCACTGATCAAAGGCGCAGGCAGTACATACTTAACGCCTCATATACGCGATTTCGCCGATTTTCGAAGGTCCTTAACGAGACGCGGTTAAAAAAAATGACGCATATATTGACATTTTTTTTACATATCATTTACGCACATGGGTAACTATTTGTAAAAAAATCAGAAATATTAACAAATGGCGGAGATATAACATAATAAAGCAATGTATTTTTTTGCGCGCGCTTTGGTGGTGAAAGTTCTCCGCATCGATGTGGGTGTCTGGAAAAAAAATGAACATATTCATAATTGCATAATGAATGTAGCTGCAGTGTGAACCAATAATATTATTATAAAAAAATGATAATAATAAAAATTCGAAACTTAACATTTTTTTACTCAATTTTCTGTCGGTATTTTATTTTTTTAATTTGTTTTGTGTCATTGAAATATTTGTTTCTGTGGTACACACGACAGGTGATGATACTAAGAATATGTTGTAAAAATTTCAAAGCGATCTGAACCTTCGTGCAAGAGTTAGAACTTTCACAAGGTTTGAAAAAGTGAATCGTGGAAAAAACGGCTTTGAAGTTGGCAGTCAGGCCGCATGGTATCGATTATAAATGCAATTTTACTTTATTTTTTGAATTTTTTGAATTTTTCAATTCCGTAAAGCTTAAAATATTCCTAACCGTTCATGCTAATAGAATCAAAAATAATTTTAAAATGAAAAATTTTGATCAATAAAACTTAAATAACCGTATATCATATAAAAAATTCAATATTTTCTTAAAAGCTTGAGGCGTGAAACGTCATTTCACTTGAAATAAAGCCTCAAGCACTTAAACAAATATTTGAATTTTTCAAAGTTCTATATTTATGTAACTTTTATTAAGTATACACTGCCTGCGCCTTTGATCAGTGACCAAGGATAGGGTTCTTCAGTAGCTTTAGTATTTAACTTCATACACGAAATATCATTGTTTACTTTTCAGTTCAATCGTTTATAAAAAAAAGCTTGTTTTAAAAATATTTTTTACGTTTATTTAATTAAAAACTTTTTAGTATGAGAATTTGTTTATTTATTTCCCATGCCCCATGCCATTTGAACATCGGCGTAATAAAAAACCTTGCCTTAGGTTATAAAGGTTTCGCGAAAAACTTTATAATAGTGCAATTATAAATAGTGCTCAAGTCAACAAAGTTAATGAACCGAAACTCGATTGTCCTACCATTTGCCATTAGGGAATTTCAGTTCCCACCTCCCACCATCATTATCAGGCTCTCGTTATCACGTGTAATGAAAAGTGCTCCTGATAACGAAACAAATGAGCACAAACTCGACTGTACTAACATATGTCATTATAGAGTTCCAGTGTCCACCTCCCACCTCAATCATGAGACTCTCGTCATCATGTGTAATGAATTCTCATAATAACAAAATAAACGAGCACAAACTCGACTGTCCTGGCATATGCTTTTAGGGAATTGCATTGCCCACCTCCTCCTCCATCATCAGACCAGCTCCATGGTACCATATTGCCACCGAATTTACATAGCTATGCCAAATTTCAGCTCAATCGGATGCCAGCAAGTGCTTGAAAAATGGATTACATATTTTGAACCTGCAAGACAGACATACGAGCGAAGAAAGTTAAGGGGTCTTCTTATTTTAGATGCTAAAAAATTCTATTTTTTCATAGTTTTATATTATATATATTGATATAAAAGTTGTTACACTTAATGAATACACTTTCGAAATACATAACAATTTTTTTTATGCATTTATGTAACCCAAACAAACTTTACACGCGTTTTTCTCGAAACAACGTTTTTCGACGGCTTGCTGATAAAATCTTCGAAACTACTAAACCGATCCTTATCAAATTTTATCCACATATTCTTTACTGCTGTACATATAGCGCATATAAAGGATACTTTTAAATGTTGATATTTACTTTTTTTTTGCCAAAAACGGTGAAAATCACGTTTTTGTGTTTTTTTTTTCGAAAAATGTCCGCCATTTTGTTATTTTTGCATATATAAAAAATCGTATGATATGCGCTATAGCCATTAACATACTGAATCGAAAACCGTTTGATTTTTGTGTTTCGAATGATTCATCTCCGAGATTCCATCAACAGCGCAGACCTACAATTTTTTAGGACATTTTTTTAACTACCATTTTCGTCTATAAATAATGACTTGAATGAATAAAATAATTTTTTCAAATGTATATTTCAAAGGGTATTTTTAAGTGTAACAACTTTTATATCAATATCTATAATATAAACATATAAAAAATAATGAGAGTAGCCTTTTTTAGCGTCTAAAGACCCCTTAAATAAAAGCTTGTAAAAGAGAATTTTCGTCGCACACAAAAATTTCAACGCCATGTTAGTTCGACCGAAAAATTCTGATATGCTCGTTGATCCTTTTACTTTTCAATTGATTCCAGCACCATATATAGCGTCTTCAGAAATGAGATTCTAAATCTTTAATTAGCAAATGCATTGTCACGGATTACTATTGGTATAAAAGTTCACGAGGCGTAATAGATAGCGCATTTCACGCGAGCAGAGATGCGCGAATCCCGAGTACACGACGGTTTCATGAAAGTCAAATGTTTTCATTTAAGAAAGTGAGTGGGCAGGAAAAAAGGGCAGTCATTGCTTGAACGTCGTTTTTCACGACGAGTGGCGCGCGGAAACGCGCTAAAGTCTGCGGGGGTTTTAACATTGATTATACATCGGTCCAGTCTCACCAGCAGATGCTTCTTTCCTACTTCTTTCATGGCCCCTAGACACGTTATACTATATTATACGCTTGAATGGGCGAACTGCCTTTGGTGCGAGTTAAAAGACCCCCCCCCCACCTCTCTCTCTCTCTCTCTCTTAGCGCCGTACCTTACTATAGGTAAACCCCCTTAATGCACCCTCGGTAGCAGGCCATTACACGGCCAGTTCAAGACACATACACGTACACGCGCTTTCGGTCATTTACTTGTACCAAGACCTTGCTACAGCATGAAAACACCCCCACACAAGCATAGCAATGTAACGCATATTCAACGGTCTTCACTTCGCGGGAAAACTAGAGAGAGAGAGAGAGAGAGAGAGAAAGAGAGAGAGAGAGAGAGAGAGAGAGAGAGAGAGAGAGAGAGAGAGAGAGAGAGAGAGAGAGAGAGAGAGAGAGAGAGAGAGAGATATGGAGGAAGACAAAGATAGTGAGACGGAGTGAGAGAGCAGAGCAACCCCCGATCCAGAGCTCGGCACGTTCTATGCGCTATTCATCCACCCTTAACGCATATTTACGCTGTATCGACCCTGCGGCACCGGGTTAAATCTAACGCCCCGCGCACTCGTCGGACACCCAACATGTATACAAGGTGGACCATTTAGCGTGACCACCTCCAAAACCTGCGTTGCCGTCAGAGTTACGAAAAAATGTCAGGAGGTAATTTCATTAATTTCAAAGGTCTGATACAGCGGTGTAAAATTAATTTTTGTCAAGGTCATCGTTTTTGCGTTCTCAAGGTCAGATTAAGTGGTCCACCCTGTATATGTATACGTGGGGAAGGTCTGGTTGTTACGAGAGAACGGTCCTCAACATTTATTTAAGGGTAAGGCCACAGTAGAATTTTCAAAGAATCGATTTTTTCGCCAAAACGGTGCTTCATCATTATAAGAATAAGTTACTATTCGATATATAGCAAGAAATTTTGTATTCACCGACTTTGAGCGTATAACGTAAGCCCACCTCTGGCACGGCCATAGAGTACCTAAAACTTCAAACGCGTTTTTCTCGAAACAGCTTTTTTCCAATTGTTGTGACAAATAAGTTGAATAATTTTCACTCGATTTACTTCAAATTTAAAACTTATGTTCCTAATTGCATTTCGCAGAGAAGTACGTACGGAATTTCTGATTAATCGAAAACTTTTCATTTGATGAACAGTTTTGTACGAAATTTTTCACTGAAAATTCATTCAAATACCTACAACTTTTGGATGAAACAATATTTTTTAAATTCCGTACGTACTTCTCTAGGTATTCTAATGTAGATTGACGAGAATTTTTGTTTTTTGTTCTAGGTCAAAAATTGTGGATGCTAAATGCCACGCTGCGGAGCGCCAAAAAAAGATAATAAAAGAAAACATTAGTAGTCGGCCATTTTGTACAACGAAAAAAAATATACATATTTTCTAACAGCTTGATATTCACACTAAATAGATGTGTAATTAATGTTATGAGTGAATCACTTTTCCATACGAAAAAATATTGTTAAATTCGCACATGATTTTATACCCGTTACTGTGGCCTAACCCCTTAAGCAAATTGTTGGTTTTGGGGACCGGACGGTCCTTGAAAGTACTTTTATATTAATGAGTTTACAATTATCTATGGGCGGTTTTGAGGACGTTGATGTTTATATCAGTTTGAGTGCGGAGACTACAGGCTACTATGATAATTTTTTTTTAAGTCCCCTTATATATATATATATATATATATATATATATATATATATATATATATATACACGCATCTTTCCACGAGCCCTTATATCCCTAAGTATACCTACGTGTAGATGCTTACGGGGATACAGGTTTTGCAAATGTGTATCTCCAACGCTTTCCGCAACGATACATTATTTTCGCAAGCATTAACGCGTAATTATGCTACATGCATCGTTCCTTTTTCCCCACCACACTTTTTTAATTCGATTTTTATTAATAATTCTCCCTCGACGCTTGAATTTTTCCCGTGTTTTTTTTTTGGGTTATACAAACGCCGGGGGCATCAACCCCCTAGCAATCGCAGCTTCTCCCATGCAGAAATTTGTTTGAGAGTCCCCGGATCCTATTACATCCCTATAGGGTTTTCATTGGGATCCCGCATGTAGCGAGTCCATATTGGAATCCCAATGCATTCGGTGCTTTTTCCCGATTCACGTCGTTTGAGAATTTTTTGTTTGAAATTCTCAACCGTAATGTGTAGGATCTCCCAAAAATATGTTTTCGTGATCCCGTGCACAAATTTGTTGGAGAGTCTTAAAATGCACCCACATCTCTATGGAGATTCGTAAGGGGCACCGCACATAGGGGGGATCCTCATTGGGATTCAATTGGATTTTCGACTGTTCCCCGGTGAACACCGTTTGAGAATTCTTACCAGGCTGAGATGGAGCATATATGAAAAGTCACGGGAAAAAAGTCGGCGTGTTGAAACATAACCTGCACGCATCGTGAGCGTGTAGATGTGTAGTGATATTGTGTCAAAGTGCAGTAAAATAAATAACAGACGATAATTGCAGTGGATTGTCAGTGATGTGATTCAAATCGATTTTTCAAATATACTTTTTAAGGGGTCTTCTCACTTTAGACGCTGAAAAAGGCTATTTTCATTAATTTTTTGATAGGTTTATATTATAGATATTGATATAAAAGTTGGTTATACTTGAGGGGTAAGGCCACAGTAACGGGTATAAAATCGTGTGCGAATTTAACAGTTTTTTTCGTATGAAAAAGTGATTCACTCATAAAATTAATTACACATTTATTTAGTATGAATATCAAGCTGTTAGAAATTTTTTTTTTTCGATATACAAAATGGCCGACTACTAATATTTTCTTTTGTTATCTTTTTCTTTAGGCGCTCCGCGGCGTAACATTTAGCATCCACAATTTTTTACCTAGGACAAAAAACAAAAATTCTCGTGAATCTACATTAGAATACCTAGAGAAGTACGTACGGAATTTAAAAA
>OZ023314.1:26454372-26696872 GCA_964007375.1 Ophion obscuratus | reverse complement strand
CTTTGGGGTTTTTCTAAAGGAAAAGTTGAAAATAGCCCGCAATTATGCCAAAATGTTATTGAAAATTTCTTCAAAAGAGTGAACAGGGATGAGGCAGCCATTGATCGGATATTGTGTTCCACACATAACCTCCATGTTTGTACCTTATATTAAAATTAAAATCTTCGTACTTTTCAAATAAATAATACATTTTATTGATGAATTAAAATGTCAGGTCGTTTTGAGACACCCCATAGATTAGATATAATCGATAATTCATAAATCATCACGTATATATTAGACAATCTACGAATTACTATGTCTCTTATCGAGACCGTTGTTACTTTTTTGGATTCGACGCTTCTTTTTTCTACTGAAAATTCATAGGCGAAAATTCATACATTATAATATGTCAAATTTTTTTAGCTTTTATTTCGTGTAGTTAAAAGTAGAAAATATTTTTTTTTTACCAAGTCACCTATATGTGACTAGGAATAAAAGATTATGGCGCTCAACATTTCGAATGTTCAATAAATTTGATCAATTCAGTTTCATTAATCTTATTTAATTTGGCACAATATTAATTAGAAAAATTATTATCACACGTTTATACTCAGTTTTAGGATTTTTATTTAAGAAATCTAAGGTTGTTTTACAGTAAATTGAATACAATTGATATGTTAACGGATTTATGTCAATTAAAGATTATATGTCTAAATGTTTAGCGTCTCAAACTTTTATTTATAATCACATATAAGTGACTCGGTAAAAAAAAATCATTTTCTACTTTTTAGTACATTAAATAAAAGCTTGTTAAAAAATGTTTACATATAAATTATTTTCTACTATTTATTCTTTAATTGATTTTACTAGAGCTCTGAAATGTTTGCATAGAGGGATTAATCTTTCCAAACGAACCGGTGTTATTATTGGTTGATTATCAGGAGAAGTCCAGGAGAACCGTGATAGGTGGCATCTATCATGGATGTTGGCTCACCACCTTTTGGCCCTTACCTTTCAACTTATTTTACCTATTGGACCCTTTTAACGATTGTGCGATCCGGGAGCACTTAGAGCCAATTCATATGTTCTCATGCACTTTCCATGTATTATCACCTCTTAGATGCATGTTTGCAACATTTCAGGGCTGTAGGTAGTAGGAAAGTGGGTGAAAAATCGATTTTTCGATTTGCATCTCAAAGAAAGTGGTTATTTTTTTCTTCTAAAGTTAAATCATGCATCGTCACCTCTTAGATGCATGTTTGCAAAATTTCAGACCTCGAAGTAGTCGGGAAGTGGGTGAAATATCGACTTTCCGTTTTGCATCTCACAGAAAATCAAGTTATATATTTTCTTAATTAATTTTTTTTTCTTTAGTTGAATCATGCATTGTCACCTCTTAGATGTATGTTTGCAAAGTTTCAGAACTCCCAAGTAGGTGAAATAACAATTTTTCGCTTTGCATCTCATAGAAAGTCAAGATATTTATTTATTTTTTTAAAACTTGAATCATGGATTGTCACCTCCTAGATGCCTGTTTGCAACATTTCAGAGCTCTAGCAAGGAACATCCCTTAGGTGACACCCTTCGATTTTGTTGAAATTTGGATATGTTATAAAGCACCGAAAAGTAAGCGATACGTATTTTTTTATCGGCGGAAATTTTTTTTTCCCCGGTTTTAAGGGCTGAAACGCACCCTCAAAAATGGGGATGTTTTTCGTTTTTCGTCGATAACGTTTTAACGGTACGAGATAGTAAAAAATTTCAAATTGCAACAATGTTTATTTTTTTGTGCACTATACATTGGCGATGAGAACGATAACGGTATCGACTAAAAACGAAAAACACCCCTATTTTCAAGGGTTCGTTTCACCCCTTAAAACCGTTTTTTCGCCGATAAAAAAATACGTATCGCTTACTTTTCAGTGCTTTATAACATATCCAAATTTCAACAAAATCGAAGGGTGTCACCTGAGGGATGTTCTAGTCGGAAAGTGGGTGAAATATCGATTTTCCGTTTTGCATCTCACACCAAGTCAAGTTAAATAAAAGCTTGTAAAAAACAACAGCAAAAATAGTTTAATACTAAAGAGTCGTGTATCACATTCGTGATAATTAATAAATTATCACGTATGAATTTCCAGTAGAAGGATACAGCGTAGGCTCCGGCAAAGTAGTGCCGTCCGCTATTGGGTCAGCCATTTCCATCTTTTCGATTACTCGTGGCTTACCAAAACACGAGTATCGAATAATTCACTTTCTCAGCCGGAAAGCATATACTTTGAGGGTGTAGGCATTTGCACGATTAATGCGAGCACATGTTTCGCAGAGTTTGTGAGCACTTGACTGCGGGAGAACACGTTGCACAGTAGCGCAGGCAAACATTAGTCGGACGAAGCGGTAACTGACACTCCGGCTTACCAGGCTCGACGTTACACCAGTCTGCCCGTATGCGGATAGGGCGGCCTTTACTACTTAATGTATTGCGTATATGTATGAGCGCGTGAGACGGGGGGGGGGGGGGGGGGTAAGAGAACGAGAGGCGTAGCAGCCGCAATGGTACTTGAGCGAATGCCAGTTTTCGGTGGGTGCTTAATTGCGGAAAGTGTTGGAATATTGCGGCGTGGATGGGTCGACGGAAGAAGAGACGGAGGGAGGCTTGCAGTGAAACGGAAGTGGGAAGAGTGAGAGCGCGGTGTGGCAGGTGAAATTTACCCTGTCGGCCGACAGCGAGGGAGAAGCGGCGGGGAAAGGGAAATGGAGGAACGAGGGGATTGAAAAGTAGGATAAAAAAATTTCCCCCAACGTTACATTATTTTTACTGGCATCAGCTCGACGGTATGCTCTCTGTCTCTCTCTCTCTCTCTCTCTCTCTCTCTCTCTCTCTCTTCATCTCCTGCTTCCTCATTCTCTCTCCTTCCGTCTCTTTCTCTTTTTCATTTTCCTTTTGACGTTGTACTACCTACACTTTTTTGCCGCAACACAAATCATAGAGGGTGCTACGAACAAAAATGAACGAAGAATGCTGCAATAAAAGTGCGAACGAGCATTAATACTTTTGTCTTTTTTCATCCCTTGCTACAGCCATCTTCATATCTCCCTTCAACCCCCGTGGGTTTCCTAGCGGTGGATTGATATTTTTATACTCGCGCTCATTGTTCCACGGCAACATGCCGAGTCATAATTTCCCTCGCCCGGCTATTTTCCTTCCAATCTCCGCTCGTCATTTTCTTTATTTCATTTTGTCCCTTTTTTCGCCTCGTCATCCGCGTGCGAAAAAACGATGCGTCTGCTCATCATTAGCTATTCTCGTAGCGCAGAGTTTTCCCGAGATTATTGCTTTTTGCGAGAGATTACGCGATTTTGTGAAGTTCACGGGGATTACCAAAATCACAGTTTTTCTTGTTGTTCGTGAAAATTGCGTTTTTCGCCGAGACTGGGGTCTCGTCGGGCTCGCTGACGAGGGAAAAAATGAGGTGGGAAACGAGAGACATGCATGACTTTTCGCAGCAGCTTTATACACCCTTCTGAATTATTTATCCGTCTTTTCTATACGTTTATTTGACTCTTATTGTGCTTGTCTTTTCGATCGGCCATCGCTGAGGCTGAGAGAAAATTCCCGCGAGAACTCGAGGTGTGTTCCCGTCACAATCGAAGATGAAATGGGTGAAGAAAAATGGAGGATCATGAGAGAAGAGAATATGTCGTCTGAGAGAGGAAAAGGGCCGGGATAGGGGGAGGGCATAAAGGCTGCAATCCTACACGTACGTACTGGAGCACTCCAATATCTAAGTAATAATTTTAATGAAATTCCTCATGCTGTGACGCTGTACAGAGCTCGTACAATGGAATGGAGCAGGAAGACGGAAAAAGGAAGAGAGAGAGAGAGAGAGAGAGAGAGAGAGAGAGAGAGAGAGAGAGAGAGAGAGAGAGAGAGAGAGAGAGAGAGAGAGAGAGAGAGAGAGAGAGAGAGAGAAAGAGAGAGAGAGAGAGAGAGAGAGAGGGAGAGAGAGAGAGGGAGAGAGAGAGAGAGAGAACGAGAGAGAGAGAGAGAGAGAGAGGCGATGTTCTGCGAATCTCAATCTTCGGTGAGTATGACTCTCTCAGCGTAGGCCTTTTAGTGCGAAAACGGCACAGGAAGTGAAAACCAAAGGTCAAGATAAGGGCTGAGAGAGAATGTTAAGGCCTTAGGACACAGTAACGGGTATAAAAACATGTGCGAATTTAACACTTATTTGTATGAAAAAGTGATTCACTCATAACATTAATTACACATCTATTTAGTATGAATGTCAAGCTGTTATAAATTTTTTTTTTTTTCGATTTACAAAATGGCCGACTACTAATATTTCCTTTTGTTATCTTTTTTTAGGCGCTCCGTGGCATGACATTCAGCATCCACAATTTTCGACCTAGAACAAAAAACAAAAATTCTCGTCAATCTACATTAGAATACCTAGAGAAGTACGTACGGAATGTAAAAAATATTGTTTAATTCAAAAGTTGTAGGTATTTGAACTTAAGAAATGAATTTTCAGGGAACAATTTCGTTGTACCTGCTCATAAACTGCTCAGAAAGTACAAAGTTTTCGATTAATCAGAAATTCGGTACGTACTTCTTTGCGAAATGCAATTAGGAACATAACTTTTAATTTTGAAGTAAATCGAGTGGAAATTGTTGAAGTTATTTGTCACGCCAATTGGAAAAAAAACTGTTTCGAGAGGTTTTGAATAGTCGGCCATCTTGAACATCGAAAAAAAATTCTAACACCTTGATATTCATACTAAATAGATGTGTAATTAATTTTATGAGTGAATCACTTTTTCATACGACAAAAAGTGGTTAAATTCGCACATGATTTTATACCCGTTATTGGCCTAAGGCCTTAAAAACAAATAAAATCTTGCTCGACTTCAGCAGGCTGAAGAGACCGAGAGAAAGGTGTGCAACAGAAAAAAAAAAATGCGTGATTATACGAGGGTGAAATGTTCGCGTCTTGCGCATTGTTCGCCATATCCTGCGGCCCTTTTTTTATTATTACTATTTTTTCTTTCATCGAAATTCGAAACGCCATCGTCGCAGGATGACTTTTCTTCACGAGTATGCACGCAATGCATATTCATTCGCATCGATTTTTTTTTCACCGTACATGCATACGGATGGGTGGAGAAACGAAGCGTCGTGATCCATACGATTTCGATACTCAAAGTGATTTGGTATACGCCCTTTCTTTATTCGCCGGCTGCGAATAAAGAAATGCGTATGTAGAATGCGTTCGTATACAATTCCTTCGGCTTTCGATAGCACGAAGGAATTCTCGAGGGGAAAGCCGAGGGCGAAAGACAGAGAGGGGGAGGGGGGTGGAAGGGAGCTCGTAAATATCGTACCTGCATCGTTTTACGAGGCAACCCAGTAGCGTTTCGATAGCACGTCGATTCCAATCGTTTCACTCCTCCCTTCCATTATTTTCCGACCTCCTACATACACACATACACATTACACAGCATCTCTCTTCTCGGCATGGACACAGCCTCCGGATAAAGTAATTTCGTACCCGGCTCTCGCAAATTTATCATTTTACGTTGGTCGCCCTCGCACCCTCGGGTAATGGCCACCAGGGCGTTGTAGAGATGTATGAAAATTAAAAAAAAAGAAGAAAAAACGTAACGTTGCCTAACTGCGCTATGGTGGACGTGAAAAAAAGCTCGGTAAATTACGAAGTTTTTTACGATTCGGGCTAAAAGTGCCTTGATTCGTGGCCAACGAGTGAAGAAAGAGGTTCATGAATTAAGTAACTTGAATTATTTTGAAGACATATGCCGTGCCCGCAGAGTCCCGTGTACACTGAGAAAAAAAATCATTGATCCAATATCGTTGGTGTTATTGGATGAAATTTTGCTGATTCGATTGTAAAATTGTTGGTCGAAATAATCGGATTTATTAGTTCAAACAAAACGCTATGGACTTCAATAACAAGTTAAAATTATTATTTTTTTTTTCATTCAGAAGATATATTGTTAGTCGAGAACAATATATTATTGAAACTATCTAAAAAATTATCGCGAACAAATTATATAGTTTAGAATGCATTTTCTGCAACGAACAAAACAGCGTTTCAATTCATAACATGAATATTGTTGATTCGAGTACACAAGAAAAATTGGATTATATTCGTTTGATTCAGATAAAATTTCTATTGAGTAAATATGTTATTTTAATTTTTCACCATATCCGATATTTATTTCCAAGTATATTATTCGTTAAAATATTAATATTTTATTTTGGTTGAAAAATATTAAGCAATATTTACCATATCCGATATTTATTTCCAAGTATATTATCCGTTAAAATATTAATATTTTATTTTGATTGAAAAATATTAAGCAAATGTCTGAATTGGTTAAAAAATTATGCGAAAATAAAATTTGTTTCTTGCGCATTTTGGTGAAAAAATTATAGGTGTGAGGAAACCCGTAGTTCTCGGAGTAATCGCTAGAAGCCGCACGCGCGCTCGTTTCTCGTAAGCGTAGCGCGAACCGAAAATCTACTTAAACGCCGGAGAAATTCTAAAGAGTATCGCTTCTTGGCATGTGGCTAAGATCAAAGTGTTGTATCTGTTCTTATCAGTTGAATATCTGATATTCTCCCTACGGATATTCCATTGGATATCTGATATTCTCCCCACTATTATCGTGGATGATCATTCTAATGCTCACTTTTTATTTAAGATTTAAAACAAATTGAAAAACTTGTGTCCCATGGCATATTCGATTCGATGCAGTAAAGAAATAATTAATTCTATTGATTATATTTTTGTACGAAATAAAAAATGTTGTAGCAACCGCTTAATTATTTCATGCATACATCTGCAGACAGTATATAGTATGATTTCAATAGAATATCATTTTATTTGAAGGATAATGTAGATATTCAGAGGACAGAAGAGCTTTTTCAAACAAAATAGTATGTTATTTAAATCAATCAAATTTACCAATATTTTATAGTATTGTAACAATCTCACATATCGGTGGCACTCCGCAGCAGCACATTTATTTGGATCAACCGATATATTTTTTTGATTCAATTGGTTTTTTTTCTCAGTGTAGATAGTCGGAAATACTTTGGCTGCATTAATTTTTAATACTCTTTGAACAATGTTCATTATCCCTGGAAACTAGGTTCATTATCCCTTGTACGGTCTAATGAATGTATGATAAAGGCATAACGCAGGCACAGCTGTGTCTTCATCAGAGAATTCTCTAGGTCATTGCAGGTCAACCGGCTTGTTCCATTCGGAAATTGATTTTCTATGGATTCCCTCAAGCATTGGTAGAAAATATTTGGAAAAAATCAAAGGACTATGAAAAATGATGATTTTTGAAACGAATTTAGTCTTCATTTCCCGAAAAATTCATTTAATTTCAAATTCATAGGTACGATTTTCCATGGCAATTGCTACCCGGCTGATCGAAAAATACGAAAAGTAAGGAATGAAAAAGGTGAGGAAGGAAAGAGTGGTGAGAGAAAATTGCGACGTACACATTTCAAATATGTAATATTTCTCGAATGCCAAACAATTTTTTCAACATTGGACTCCCATTCCTCTACGCGAACAGGTCATAAAACTTTGTAATTTCCGGTGCCAGAGGTACGAAATATTTTCGATAAATGCCACTTGATAAACGAGAGCCCAAGCTAAGGAACTCTTCTCGAGTTGCCAGGAAAAAATAAGAGAAAAAAGAAAATTCTACAGATATCTATAGCACGCTCCAGTTACGATGCTCTCGAGAAAAGTTTCGACCGTGTGCGCCTTTCCTCCCGCGCGGTATTCGACTCTGGCTCCTTGAGAGATTTCCACTTGTGGGTTTTGAGAGGCTGCGAGAAGCACCACGAGCGAAACTATGTTATATATGTGTCTGTGTATACAGGCATATGTAAATCCAGGAGCAGTGTATATATTTGCCACACAGGGCATCCAACATCCGAAGGCGAAATTGTTCAAAATTCAGCCGCAAAGTGTCGCTTCGTTCTCGATCTTCAAACTCATTCGATACCGATCGTTAGTTAGGAAAATAGACGACCAAATGGTTCGGCATTATTCGAACTTCACTTAGGACAATTATATCAATTTGTGGGAACAGAAATATAGAAGGTTCAAAAAGTCAACCGCCTGGTATGAAATACTTCGTACAAAGCCTCTCGTTGGGGGATATATATACGTATACGAGCAAAGGTGTTTTTGAAGACATTCGATTTCGAGAGCCGCCCTCATACCGAACTCTATGTCTACAAAATCAGCTTCAGATAATTGTCAACATATTTATACGGGCTTGGTAGGAAAGTAATGAGCCTTATAGAAACTTCAAAATAATATTTAAACATCTTTAATATAATTATCTATTTACTTATATCGGATATTCCACGCCATTTCACCCAGCCCGTGGCCCCAACCATTTTTTATTTTCCTAATTTTTTTGTTGTAAAATTGTAGCCCATGGAAGGAGTATCCACACCAAAAATTATTTTGAATACATTTTTTTTCGTTAAATTGAGCATAAATGAAAAATTTACCGTTTCAGGCCTGTCGAAGACGAATTGGGAATCACAAAATCATTAATGGCATTATTGGAGATTAAAATAATAAAAATATTCTTAAAAGTATGATTAATTCGAAGAAAAAAAATAGAAAGCATAATGGACCCACGATAAGACTAGTCTTGAAAATCATAGAACGGGTCACTCTATTTTAGAGAAGTTTTTGGAAAAAAATTAAAAAGGCTATCATCTTTAAAGAAAATAGTTTTCACTTTAGAAGCAAAAAAAGAACATTGACATTGATGATCGATAATTTTTTCATATTTTTTAACAAACGTTTGCTTTAAAATGAAAAAAGTCATATTTCGACATTTGTCGATATCTCATTTAGTTCCGGAGTTATCAGCGTTTGAACGTTTCCAAACCTTTCGAAATTGACTTTTTTTGGAAAATTATAACTCCTAAAAGAGAAGAGATAAAAATCTAATAATTGGTGTGGATATTCCTTTCATGAGGTACAATTTTACAACAAAAAATATTAGAAAAAGAAAAAAAGGTCGGGGTAACGGGCCAGGTGAAATGGCGTGGAATTACCCATATATACATCATCGTTGTCTACGACCCAGCGCCAACGTTTAGGCAAAACGTGGATATCTTGTTCGTAAAAACTTCTGGGCTGCGATTTAAAAAAGTTGCCGAGAAACTGTGACAACTGCTGTCGATCATCGATTTTTTTGTGGCATCTGAGATCGCGTCCTTACCTTCAATATCACGTATCTTGCGACCTGCTACAGCTGCTACAACTGCTGTGTGTCTCAAACGGTACTCGTATGGAAGACAATGCCGGACGTGTGCTCTTGTCACTTCCATTTTTAAGGGGCTATAGCAGTGTGACACTTTCAAAAAATCGTTTTTTTTTGCCTTTTTTGACAGTTTATACTTTCAAGAATATGAGATGAGATTTTTATACTTTCAAGAATATGAAATGAGATTTTTCAAATTTGCTGACATCGCAACTCAAAGAGCAATTATCCGATTGACTTGAAATTTGAAGTGAGTACTCTTGAATATATTTACTATACAATGACGTAGGATATTTTTGATTAGATGAAAATTGAAAATTTGGCATTGAAAAAAACGACCAGGAAAAAAACGAGGCAAGAAAACAGACCTTTTTTCATAACTACGCCATTTTATTAGATTTTGATATTTTTCGAAAATCCTACATTATTGTACAGGAAATACCTTCCAGTTTAACGAGATTTTTTCCTTTTTCGGTTTCAGCTTCTCAATCGGCCGGAATCATGTCAGCAATGAAGGAACTTTTTTTTGCGCCTCCGAAGGCAGCGCATAAGTGGCTTGGATCTCAATATTTTTCTATGAAAAAATTATGTAATATACGTCAAATATAGCCAAATATATTCTTCATTTTCCGAAACATTTAATTGAGTACTTTTCTTCCAAAAAATTCCCGAAAAACACCCAAACTTTCAGCGTTCACACTGGTATAGCCCCTTAACGAATAATAAGAAAAATAAGGTCTCCAAAGAACATTCTAGATCCATGACGACGCTTCTAGGATATTGTGGTAGGAAATTTAAAAAACACTCATTACTTTCCAACCGCCCAAATATAAAAGTAATTCCAAGGATCGAACTGATCCAAAAATCGATGCCTCGTTAAAAAAATATGATGTTTTTAAAATTGCCAGATTTGCTGATAGCCGATAGTATATAGATACAACAGATTTGAAATATCTTTTACCCATGCATATACATGGCGTGGAACTTTTTATCGTTAAAATGTGACGAAAGGTCCTTTCTATTTTAATCATTTCTTCATTTTTATCATGATGTATACATTTTTTTACAGATTAAGGTCGTGCATCTCTAGTGAAGGAAAAAAAGCATTAACGTGATGTTTGTACCTCAAATCGGCAAAAAAATGTGAGCAATAGAAGAAAAATGGACTTTCGTTGCATTTTAACGACGCAAACTTCAACATCATAAGTACATGCATATGTATGCATAGGGGAAGGGGGCCGAAAGCGAGCACCCGGCCTAAAGTAGACACCCTCCGTAAGGCTAACGTTTTACAACTTACTGCGGTTTCGCAACGCAGGGACGTTGCCCCCGTTCCGCCTGACCTGTCGCAGTCGTGAAGCTCAAATGCGGCCGACCGCACGGCTCGTGTGGCAAAAAAAAACAAAATTCCACGGGATTTTAACAAAAAGCAAAGTATGTACATCGTGTTTTGTCTACTTGAGAGTAAAATGGATGACTATTAAAACGTGACTATTGTTTTATGCCTGTTTCACTTTGTTTCAGTCATATTTGCTTAAATTTATTCCAATCATTTGTTGGTCAGGTTTAATGAAAGCGTCAAGTGGCGCAAAAGGGCAAAGCGAGCAGGGCAAAGCGAGCACGTGCCCGCTATGCCCAGCACAAAAAAGGCTATGTGAAATGAAGTTGATACTTTATTTAAATAATTTCCCTATTCATTTATCTTTATTGTACGAAATTGAGCACGTGCCTGCTATGCTCTAATGACAGTTAATTATGTGAAATTAAGATGACAATAGAAGATAGAATTTGACTATGTGACTTTATTTTCATAATTTTCCCATTCATTTATCCATGTAGGAACTGTCGAAAACGCTATTATTTATTGCAACTATGTTGTTTACATGTGTGAAAGTGGCATTGTTGCCTTCTTATAACGATATCCACTATTATTTTCAGATAGTTAATAAATATAAAATAATAACACAAGCTTCTTGGGATTTGAGCCTCAAGAACGATTTGAAAACTGAGGAAAAGCCAAAAAAAAAATAAAAAAAAGAAATAAACTACAGAAAGGCAAATTACCTATGCATTATATGTAACGAACCATATATAGATCCTCCCACCAAAGACTCGGTTCAATGCAATGACTGTCAAATGTGGGCTCATGAGGCATGCAATGCTTACCCTGGTGTTGCATCATTTTGCTGTGATGATTATCAAAAAAATAAAGTTTACTGACTGTTAAGAAGGCATGTCAAGTTTTTGTTCGTTTATGATAATAACAATGATTCATCTGCAATAAAATATGTGGGTACATTCACGGTTTTCCCCCTATGGTTCCATATTTTCGTCATATTTATGCCTGATTTCAGGAAAAAGTACAGGATGCTCGCTTTACCCTGTACGTGCCCGCTTTAGGCTACCCACTGGGCAAAGCGGGCATTTCGTAAAGTTTTAAAGTTGGTGTCATTATTTGTATTTTCAAGATTTACTGGACATGTGTGAATGTACTATTAAACTACGATAAATTTAGCACCCGATAGCAAACAAAATTGTTCAAATATAACATTTTATAACTGTTTTTTTCCCTTAGAGTGCCCACTTTGGGCCCCCTCCCCTATGTTTGTACGAAACAGGAAAATTCTCCGTCGCTCGCTCAACCTTCTACCCGGCTCCTTCTCGACGCAAGACAGACATGCACTAATTTTCAAAGTGGCGATGGTTGAGCTTGCGTCCTACCAGTCTCTCTCTCTCCGGCCCTTCCGGGGAACGGCGGGAGGTGATGGAATTTAGAAGTGTCTGGTCTTTTACCCGCTCTGAATTTATATATTGTGTGTGTGTGTGTGTGTGTGTGTGTGTGTGTGTGTGTGTGTGTGTGTGTGTGTGTGTGAGAGAGAGAGAGAGAGAGAGAGAGAGAGAGAGAGAGAGAGTCGTCGAAAAAAGTGACAGAGAGGAAAGGGTTGGGTTACGGGACACTGATACGGATGTCTATACAACAGGCTCCAGGCGAATGAAGCGAAAAGAATCCGAGCAAAAGAGGCAACAATTGCAGAGAAGGCGACGAGCACCCAAAAAGCGAGAGGTGCGCACGGTTGAATGGCATACGGCTGAAAAAGCGGGACCTTAGCATAAGATTCAGTGGGTGCGATGGTGGTTTCAAAGACGAAAAGGGCGAGAGTGACGAAGGCAAGACGAAATAAGGATTTCTCGTTCGTGATGGGGGCAAACTGACGTCGAGAAGAATAGTCTCGGTGCTGGGAGGGCCAACGATAAGAACGAAGAAATGACTTTTCCCAAGTGCCACCAGCTTGGAACCTGCTTGTTCTTTGTCTTTCGTTACATTTTATATCGATTTTGAAAAAAACACCGGCCTTGTACCTGGAATACATATATAAACGAGTTGTTACGTCAGAGAGTAGAGTAATATGTGTCTCAGCGTTGTCGAGGGGTAAAAGCTCGAGATGTTCTACTCTCCATCGTCCCCGTCTTCGTCGTCGTCGTCGTCGTCGGGGATTCTCCGCTTTGATTGCCGAGCGAAAGCTCGAGTCGACAGGGCGAAAGACGACCGATAAAAATATGCCGGTGCAGCAAAAACCTCCGACACGCCGTAGTCTCTTGAGATTTTAGACTCAAGATTACTACGCTGTTTCAGCATTTATTAATCCTCTTTTTTTTCGGCGAAATGTCGTGTGCTATTTGGCAAGTGGCGCGAACGCGGAATTTAAAAATTCAGGGAATTTTCGTCTCGAAAGAATGACAAATCTATCTGTATGACGATAAGAATATTGAAGGGGCAAAGGAGTTTTTATTGGACACGGTATATGCTGTCGTATCAATTAGATGTATTACAATAACCACCCATGGCGAATATCGTGAGGAATTATCATTTCGAATCTTTGGCTATGTAATTTTTCCGAACGATTGAATGTTGTCATCTACGAACGCCATTATAGCATTTCGTCGTTGTTGGAGAAGAAAATTTACCATCAGTACAGTTCCATTCGTGCATCGGTAGCTAGGAATTTGCCGAGAAAACATTTGGACCGATAAAAAGCGACCGATCTATCAATATCGTCATTTTAATCTTGTTGCGCGAAACCACCGAAAAGAGACACGCTGGAGGAAAAATGATTGATGAGGCAGATGGGGCCTTCTGTGGGATAACTTGCACGTTTGCAACGTCGCCAGTGACTCTCTTCCGCCTTTCCTCCATTCCTCTTCTTTCTCCGTCCGTTTGTGCATCGTTCAGCGTTGCCTTCTCTCTTCTCAGGATGAGCATGCTCATGCAGCATCCACAAGAGAAGACTTATCGTTTCAGCTGGCAAGTTCCTATATATTTGTCCCTCTTTTTTCACGACCCTCTGACTATCCGATATTCCCTCTTCTGGCTTCCTCCGTTTTCCTTCGTTGCTTGTTTTTTTTTTCATTCTCCCACTGTGTACCGTTATACTTGCCTCGAGCAAGCCAGCCCATCGCTCCATTATACATGTAGAGCGTTCTACCTGATCCCCGGGTTGCTCCAAGTTGCCCACGCTCGGGCGGCTTGTCAACTGTCTGGAAAAATGATCAATCGAAATGGCTCGGGGATATGGGCTTTCACTCCTTTTTGCGGGACCTTGTACCTACCCATATATACGAATATATCCAACTTTGACACAACGTAACTAAGTAACTTTTTCGACAAATATAACTATGGAAAACAAAGAGTTTTTGAGGATTCCGTTGCGTCTGCCAGAAATATGAAAACTCCTCGCAACGTCTGCAAAAAATGTTACGAAGTGCAAAAGAAGACGGACGGATCAAATATTAATTTGGAAAGGTAGTCCATTCCGTGGATCCCTTTTGGATGTTGAATTGCGGAATTTCAGAGCCCAGATTCTTTTTCCCAACGAAAATGTTGCCGGCAACATTGGCGAATATCTAAAAGCCCCGAGACATTGTTAGAAAAAGATCGATTCGTGATAAAAACGAGTGAAGCGACGATATCAATGAGATGCTGCGGGATGTGGTGCATCAGCTGCGGATTCCGCAGTCGTTGAGCCCCTCCGACGCCATGCGAGCGGTTCGGATCGATCCTGCGATTATACCACCCCTTCCAATTCCCGCGATAGTCTCGTCGTGAGCGCAGGGCTGCATAGGGAGGAACGAAGAGAACGGAAATGCTCGCGATATCCATCTCTCTCTTCGGCGCAGTTCAAAAACCGATGCGCACACATGTCCGTACACATGCATATGTTCCTGTCGTACATGTGTACGGGCGAAGAACATGCCGGGTTCGCTTCATTACAAAGCACTCAGCTAAAACGATCGTCTAGCCCAGAAATAGCTTTCAGTTGTACCCCGCTCGTATAGGACCCTGCAGTCATTTCTTCTCGAGTTTATAAATGCACATATATGCATATATATGGGAGGCAGACGTCTCTGTCATTCCCGTGACAGGAAACTCCAAGCTCTGCGCGAAAATCAAAATTCAAGGGTGGTCTATAGAATCGAAAATGTAGAGAAAATTATTCTCTACATTTCGTACATTTAAACCATACCCGAAAAATCGGTTGTTTTTGAGTTATTCAATAAACAGTTTTTTTTGGTATTTCGTCAATTTTGGGGGTGGGGGGGAGGGGGGGGGCGAAGATTGTATCGGAGAGTGAAGATCAAATACTCGATCGACGCGTATTTTCAAGTGCTACAATGTTCCCATTTGAACAAAAAGTGTACGAATTTTTCCTAAAGAGTTATTGAACTAAAAGTGATTTTTCAAAATTTCACCCCACTTTTTCACCCCCAAAATGAACTTCCACGACTTCGGCGCTGTGGACAAAACCAAAGCCCCGATTTTCCTGCACATTTTGTTTCACGGTGCCCTCCTTGTAGGGGTTGTAGTTTGGTATCAATTCAAACCCATCCTCCTTCATCCCCTAAAAAAACCCTGCACCCCGATTTTGAGGCAAACTTGGATCTAGTACCCGCGGCACCTACAGAATCACCTGTCAAAAAACTGGCCTTCTAAATTTTTTCCGATTTGAGAGCTCTTCAGCACGACTGTACTATAGAATTTAATCTCATTAAAAAAGTATTTACATTTTGGTACCCATTAGAATAAAAATTTATGATGTTTTTCATAAATACTTACAATCGACACTTGTTATTGAGCACTCGGTTGATCATTATCGACTTTACTAGTGAGGTCATGTTTTAAGCATTTGGCAACGCTACATAACCTCACTTTAGAATAATTCGAACATCACCTCTCAACGACTCGACAAATGTCAAAACATGGCACAATTACGTGTAAGTGCACGTTTCTTTTTTTTTTTACAGAAAATTGATCGGCTTTTGTTCACGCAGATAAATAATAAGATATTGATTGGGCAGTTTTGAGTGTTTCATCTTCAGGTAAATATGTATATAGAACGAAAACAGAAAGAAATTTTAAAGTTTTCTAAATAAAAACGTTTACAGCCGTTCTTCATATGTATATTTGTATACGTAATAATCAATTTTAAGAAATGAAGATCTACAATCAACATATTTTTATTCATTTTCTATCCTTCGTTTTATTATTACTTTTATGCTATTCTTATTGTATTTGGCATCATTTGCAGCGTAGGCTTCTGGCGACATTCATATCGCATTCTGCGTGCATTCAAAATGCAATTCAAAATTCTCTCTCATTGCAAAATTTAATAAATTATTATGAAAAAATTACACGGTGGATCAGCTATAATTTTTGCAGGAGAATTCCGTATTAATCGAAGATTCGAATAAGAAGTTTTGTTTGTTGGGTCAAACTACTAAATTTTACGTAAAGTTATCACTTCCGGTAAATTTTTCGGAGATTACGATTGAGTGCGTGTATTTTAGACCAACTTTCAACGTTCATATCTCGGAAATGGTACGGTGGAGTGGCTTAAATGTTTTTATTCCAATGCGGTTAATGACACTATCTCTTTCTCGCAACAAAATAGGAGGTGAAACGTTAGTCGACCTTTGAATTGTTCCTTCCGAACCACCTTAACTGCAGATTTACGACATGTTTTCTGCTAGCATCGCGGTCACTAATTCCAAAGGTCATAGAAAGCTTGCAAAATTCACTTTGTCACGAGCGATGTCAAATTTTGGGTTTATTACTGGTCGAAGCGCAGCAATAAAGATAGTACCGAGGGCTTATTCGGTCATCTGATCTTTCACATTCTAAGGCACTTTAATTAGTTAATGATATTGCTCTAATTATTCGAAGTATATACATGTCTGACCAAGATATACGTTCAGGCCTGTTCATGCCCATTTCGGCGTATGAGTTCATTTGTACATTTCCTTCTGTTAATTAAATCAGAAAATACGTGCAGGCGAACGTTGGCCAACTTGAAAAGATTATTGTTATTCACATGCAGTAGAAGATAGAAGAATGAAGTTTCAAAGTTAACGAAAAACTCAACTGTCAATTAGAATTGAACGTAATCACCATTTCTCGTTCTGACGTTTGGCGACCCACAATTGTTTCGAAGTAGTAAAACGTATTCAAGATTTGTCATAGGATTTTCCCATACGTTGGGTATTGTGTTCGATATTCTCATGATCCGAGGCAGCGCTCTGCCAAAAAGGGAATTGAAAATACGTGACTGCGACGCTGTGGCGCGATTCAAACAGTTTCACGCTCCAGATTTCGGCCTGCTTTGAGGCGCCGCCAGCAGAGCAAGAAACGACGACGGCGCGAGCCAGACAGACTGTTGTCGTCATATTCACGCCCTTCGCTCCATCTCGCATCGTTGATTAGACGAAAGTTTCTGCTCCATCGCGCGAATTAACCTTATCCCGATACCTGTCACGCTCGTCAATCGTTCCGTATTTGCTCGAGCTCGATCTATGCAAAACAAATGGAGGCATTGAGAGCTTTGGCATGCTGGTTTTATGGTGTACAGCACGAATGGAAAGTTCGGATCTCGGAGTAGCAAAAATTCGACACAGAAACCCTCTGCAGAAGGGTTACATTAGTTTGTGGCACACATAAACCGTGCACTTTGGATCGGTTGGGAAAAACTCACAATCCGATCCAAGCGGAAAATTTGTCTATTCCTCGTTCATCTTGACAAACACTTGCAGGGGCCATTCAAAGAGAAAGAAGTTGGAGCGAGTCGAAAAAGAACTAAGAAATTAAATTGTTTTTCGTCCTCAAAGGATTGTTCAATGGAGGGGGTGAAAAGACAGTCGTTCTATTCATCGCCATAAGTCAACCAGAAAATTTGTTCCAACGATCAAACAACTCGTCCGGGATAGGTATCTTGCATATGATCCACTTCTCCGCGTCTCCACGACTTTTTCACTCGGGCGAAGGAGATAAAAGCTCGCTTTCGTATTGCGTTGGCTGTGTCTGACTTTGTCAGAACTCAACCTCGCTCCGCAAGCCGCGCGAGATGGCGTCCATTGTTGAGTGCGGCAAAAAAACAATGCACACGTCCTGTGGCTCTTTCCTTCTATGACTGTGCATACTGCGGTTGTTGTCACTTCAACTAGTCACTCATTGGTTATTGCCGTCATCAATGCAGAAGTTCTTGGTTGCTTTCCACGTCTGGCCGGAAATCGCCTATGCTTTTTACGCATCTGGTATCTTTCTCCGTATTTGTACAGTCTAGTAATTTGCGTCAGCCGCCATTAGCAAATGTGCAACTACATGGCCTAATGAGCCGTGTCCTACGATCAAATATTTGTCTGCGTATAAGCGAAAATGCAAGCTCCTTTTTCCAGCCCGATTGGTTGAGGATCCTTTGATACCGAGGCAAGAGGAGCATAACATAGTTTACAAGTACGGATCCAACTATTTGTTCTGCGCCGAGTTAATTGCAGTACAATCTTCAGTCATATGTTACAACTGTGCGTTTACTCTGACTACCGTTCAACACAGGGAATGGAATGTTGATTAATCAATACGCCGCATCAGGCCGATTAGCGTGAATCAATCCCAGCTTGGGAATGTTGGACTTTGACACTTGAAAAACTTCTCTGGATTTTCGCTGGTGTCTCGTTCATGGAATCATTCGCGCGCAGCTGCAAACAATCCTCCCACGGTGATAACTTTATGTCCGGAATATGAAACGATATGCATTGCAGTTATTTCGTATACCATTGCCAGCAGACCTTCGTCGGGGGAACGAATTCCTAGCGAAATGCAGAGACTTGGATGTGAGAACGAGGAGTGAAGCGAGAAAGCGAGAGAAGGGAGGAAGTGAGAGAGATGGGAAAGAGCGAGTATCAGAGTGATGTCTGGTGGTTTGCAAGAGTGGCAAGGGATGGTGAGATGAGCGTCGGGGGCTTAAAGGTTCTGTGTGTTGCAGCGGGGATAGGCATTTTGCCAAATGTCCGATGTTATATACCAGAGCCAGTGGAGTTCGTTCTCTTCCCCTTACTCTCCTCTAGCAGCCTGCATGGTATCGCTGGTTTCCGGGCTCTGTACGATGTCGAGCAAGTCCAGGATGATCTCTTCGTGTCTGCGTAACAGCTCGTAGGATCGACGAAGATGGATGCAGTAGGGCTTGATTGATTGGGCACGCTTGTATTGTTTCAGGAGAAAGCTGAATCAACGTAACGGTCCAGTACGCCAGGATGGCGGTCCGTTTGCTGCTGAGAGCCGTCCTCCTATCCGGCGTCCTCATCCTCGTTCACGGTGAGTCAATCGACAAGTCATATCGTACACACGGCATGTTCCTGATGACGCGACTGCTATGAAAGGCAGTCTCGAAGGACATGACGAACGCGAAGGGTTGGGTAGACGCTGATATTGTGTCTTTTTTAATGTACCGTACTTTGCATTACGTGGTACGCGCTTTTGCGATATTGTCTCGGTACAAACATCCCCTCTTGTTTCAAATAAATCTCTCTCCCCGGCAATCAGCACCTTTTTTTTTCAATTTGCGAGATTCTTCGCCCAAGTTCGCTCTTCATCTCCTTAAATTGATTCAACCCGCACAGCTACGTTTCCGTTTATACAGATAATAGATTGGTCGTATGAAACCAAGAAGTAAGAGTCTGCGGAGTTTCCGTGAGTGAATGAGGAAGAAAGAAACAAACTGAGATACGGAAAGACAGCGGGAGAGAGAGAGAGAGAGAGAGAGAGAGAGAAGAAAAGGAGTCGCGAGGAGTTCGCGTGCCCGGTCCACTGGAGGATCATCAAGTATTTTCCTTAGCTATTTGCTCGTGCTTACTTCGCTTTTATCGTTTTCTCAAGCAGCTGCTTGCCGAGACGATCGAGCACAGAAGGCGAGCGCGTGCCATTTACCCAAGTTTTCTTAGTACGTCCGTTTCCTTTCAGAGAAACCACCGACTTTTCCTTTTTAGTTTCCTCTCTCTCTCTCTCTCTCTCTCTCTCTCTCTCTCTCTCTCTCTTTCACGAGCACACATAGCGTCGCAACTCGACAGAAAGCTCGGAAAATCTCATTCCATCTTCTCTCTCCGCTTCTTATATATTTGGAAGTTAAGAGGTGACAAAAAGAATCTTCATTCCGTGCCCCCTCTGTCATTGAGCTTCCTCAAGTTTTTTCCGCATTTGCTATCCCCATTCGCGGCTTATTTCCCACACATAACGATTTACACATATACATCCACGTGGGTCGACGTCAAGTCAAAATACACACGCGTAAATCAACATAAAGCTCGAACACCAGTTACTGGAGCTGCCACTTTCTTCGGCACAGTTGGAACTGCTGATATGTTCTTTTCTCCCTAATGAGATAGATATCTTAGAGACTCTCTATTCCGGTTCCATAGCATGTTCTCATGCACTGCCTCTACTCACTCATCGCATCCCTTATCTGTAAGACGAGCGACAAGAGTCTTGCAAAAGAACAAAGTTGCTCGAGAACGCAAGGAACGCGAACTTTACAATTCTGTAAAAAAAATACGTATACCAACACAGGCATATATACATATGTGGGAGAGAAGGGAAGTTAGTATGCGAGAGAGAGAAAGGGTCAAAGTTCCACCGCGGCTCGTAACTCTGCTCCTTCTCGACGTATATCGAGGAGGGTGAGAATAGAAGTGGCTGAAGATAGAGACTCGCTTTCCCGTTCGCCCCGTACACGTACACGTGATGCATACACGCAGTCCTGGCGTTCGGGAAGCCCATGGATGTGGGCCGTGGCTTCTTAAAGATGCGAGGGAGGCTCGGAGGCAGATGGGGGATGAGGCAACGCAGTTGGAGATAGAGGGATGAAAAGCTCAAGCGAGTCGTGTGCCGTCGACACTCACTTGTTGCGCGGAAAGGCGAACACCACGAGGAGAGACGAGTTCCGTGGAATTGGTCGGCGGCGCACGAAGACTTTCGGGGAAGTCGGGGGTGGCTAAAATGTGAAAACGGACCGACGACTATGCGAGAAGGAACGAAAGAGCGCTCGTGCCATGGAAGGGAAAAAAAGAGAGAGGGAGGAAAGATACGGGCAAGGAGGAGGGAAGCTGTGCTATCTCCGGATGGCTAAGGGCTGAAGGAATATCCAGGGTGGGAACAGGTGGATAGAGGGCGGAGAAAACGGATGAGAAAGTGCTGTAAAAGGTGAGAAAAAGGTAGCATGCTCTGGCCGACCTGTGATGAAAAGAGAAGTAAGTGAATGAGGAATGGCAGTGGGTGAAAGAGGAAAAAAACCTTGGCGAGCGAGGTTTACGCGAGGGAGTCCATGGCAATCAAATTGATTTTCTTTTACGATCCAGCGTTATTCACACTCTTCTTGTCTCTCTCTCTCTCTTGCTCTACCTCCATCTTGTATGGGCTATATAGCTGGGCACTATAACCCTTTGCCATTTCCCTTTCCTAGCTTCGACGTTTCGCTCTCTTTCTCTCTCTGTCCATCTCGATCCATCTCATTCCACAGTTTATTCCGCATCCCTTCCCCCCCTGGACGCTTTTACGGCAACGCGTGGCTTTTCTATCTTCGACTTTTGGTCGGGCTGCTCTTTGCCGTTATTTATTTATTGCGAGGATACCCGGCGAGGATGGGGCGCGTGCACACACCTATACATCTATCCGTCTCCGATACAATCCGTATACGCTTCGACGCTTGCTCCCGAAGCCCCTTCGACGTTTTTTTTCTATCTTGCCCTTTTCTGCTTCATTTCTCGATTTTCCTTTCTCTCTCGTTCTCTCGTTGTTACGCTCTTTTTATTCCGTTTCTCTCGTGGATTTCTACCAGGCTTCCGCACTTCCTTACGGTCGCGCTCGTTTCTATCCCGGCATCCGGCCCAAGCCGAGCCGGATTGTGAAACGGCGGTGCGCGCTAGCACGACGGACGGATATCCGATTGGAAGTTGAGAGTTGTTGCGATTGGATTGTGCGCGGCAATGCCCCCATTTCTCCGATAGAAAACAAGTACATATATCACCTGTGCCTCTTCTCACCCTTGAGTCCAATTCGTTTCTTTTCGCTTTTTCTCCTCCCAGTCGAATCGTCCTGACAGGGACAATTTTCACCAGCCGCAGCAGGCACATGGGTCTTGAGTGTTGCACATTCGATATTGGTCTGCGTACATTTAAAATCCACGAATGTTCATGGAGTCTTTGGTAACATATGTTTTCACCATTACGCATTCAACGTGGCCAATTGTATCCCGGTTATGATTAGGTCAGGTTGGATTGTAAGGGCATGTGTCTTGGCATATTGGGCTGACTGTTACCTTGGTACACCGGGCATCCAGTTGCTCCCATCGTTATTGGACCTCATGCTGTCTGATGTCCTCGCAACCTCTTCCACTTCCTAGCTCGTATCCTCGGAAGGATAAACGCTTTTAAAGGTGGATTCCGGACCACCAAGGTACAGAAAAAGGGTCTGGGAAAATGCTTCGATGCCGGCAGGGCTCGAAGATCCGGGAGCTTCGGAATGTCAGTCCAAACCCCAACCGACTGTGGCACTGCTTGCTTGCGTCCCTTTTATCGTGTGATCACAATACCAATAGGGCCCCCAAAAGAGAGCACCTTGGAAGATCGAAAAAATGTTGAAACACTTTGCCGTGACGGCTTCAGCTACTGGCACTACTGCGCATATTTAACACGGCTCGCTTAACGCAAACAAACCATCGCCAAGGTATGTAATTTAGCTATATATCTTTATATATGGAGGTATCCCAAAAAAGAGAATGGAGCAATGGAGGGATGAGAAGAGGGCATATTGAGGTTTTAAATATAACGCAGGTTCTCTGCTATGGCATGGCTCAGGCAAAGAGAGATAGGAGCGGGGGGGGGGGTGCCGTACGGCTATTCCAAATTAGGGCAACCCGGGCCTGCGCGCGTCTGCGTCACAAACCCTCTAGCCACCAGAAATCTGTCGTGTGCTCCCACTCGTGGTGGCTGTATACCTTGCTCTCTCTCTCTCTCTCTCTCTCTCTCTCTCTCTCTCTCTCTCTCTCTCGCTCTCTCGCTCTCTCTATGCCACATTATTGATTTCGAGATTATCGCTGCTGGCCTCCGTGCTCCACATATTTAACGGGAATATTGTGTCCATGCGATAGATGGCACCCTCAACCTCCGATACGTGCTTCTGGCGCGACTATAAATTCTATGTTCTGTGGATGCGCCCGGACCAACTATGTTTTTCTGTCCCTCTCTTTCTTCTTGTCTATCTACATGCTTGGTATGTATTTAGTCCATTCTCTCCATGTGCCTCCATGCTCAGCATGTACTTAGTTAGAGTTCACCGATTCCGACATACTACAGATGCTGCAGCTCTTTGCTATGACCGGCATTTCCCACCAATGACGATGAAATCGTGTGGCTAGGAAACCCTTAGGAAATCCGGCTGTGGGTGCCTCTGGGCGTTTTATAGTTCAATAGGGACAGATGTCGCTAATGTAATTTTAAAGTGCGGCCCTTTGCCACTAAGTTTCACCCAAAAGACGCTATATTTAGTTAAGACACGTGCCTCGAACGAGCAAGCTAAGCAAGAACGCCATTGCGAATCGACTAAGCATCACCATTTGCTCACGAGTCATAGAAGGAGCGTTTCTGGTGGGGTATGGCAACTGGAGATGAAAAATGCATTGATTTGGAGAAGTCTAAACGCAGAAAGGTATGGGCTGATCCTTGCTAAACATCAACATCGACGCCGAAACGAAATAGTCATAATCACAGAGCCATGTTGTGTATCTAGTGGGATGGGAGGGGCCAGTACTTTATGGGCTCAGGGAACCCAAGAAAACGATCACTGCCGAACGTTGTGATAATTTTATTGAAAAAAGGTCGCTAGTCGTATCAAATCGCTGAACGGTTGTACTGCTGGTCGACACCACTTGGCCGCATATCGCATTGGCCGTGAAGAAAACACTGATGGAACTGGAATGGAAAGTGCTCTTTCAGTCGGCGTTTTCTCCGGATCTTGCCCCAAGTGATTATCACTCGTTCTAGTCGATCCAACACGCCTTTAAAGATACAGACTTCCGCAATTACGAGCAAGTCCAAAAGTGGGTACAAGAGTGGATAGCGTCAAATGACTGGGAAGGTAGTGAGATCCGAGGGAAAATACTTTGATTGATGTAATGTATATGAAGAGACCAACAAGTTGTTACCAAACGAATGCCGAAAAAACAAAAACCAGCGGGATTTAAGGCAACAACCTAATACAATTCGTTCATAAATTGTTCCGAGCTCGCAGTGTCACACGCAGTTTTGCGTGCAAACGACGAGCCACGTGATATTTTATTCGAGCTTAGTGGAGAACAATCCAATCTCCGTGGGTCTGCGTACCCGAGAGAAATTTTCGCGATGAGACCTGATCGATGAAGAGAGTAAGCCAGGGGCTTTATTTTTAAACCTCATCGATTCTCACGTCGCCTGCTCTTCATTCGCCCCCCGGCCACTGCACACCATTTCTGCATTATTCAATGACCCTGTCGAGGTTTGGCTTGACTGTGCGGTAGAGGCTTTCACGTACGTGATACCGTAGAAGTTCCTTCTATGGTTACCTTACCCTATATAGCTCGGCATCTTTAGACGTCAAACGTCACTGGCTGCAACCCTCGTCCAGCTGCTCATCTTTCCTTCATATAACAATTTCCACATCTAATAAAATAGAAAAGCGGTCAGCGTATTCTTCTCCCTTTCTGGGGCGACTCAAAGTTCCCTATCTTTGGGCAAACACTTCAGCAAGTCTTATTCTCCAGCTTCGCGGAAACACTTCAGCAAGTGTTACTCTCGGGCTTTCACGAAGCACTTACGGAAGTGTTTCTCCGAAGTTTTTTTTACGAATTTACGAAGGAAACTAGCCGCACACAACTGATCGCTAGAAGTCACAAAACCACAAATTTTTCGAACGCCCCAACGTTTGCTGGGAAAAGTAAAGGGCAGGTGGAGGCGAAAGAATGGCCCCGTGTGGACCATTCGATGCGTGACCTGGGAAACATTTTGCCGAACGGAACGCGAGAGTAAGCGATAAATGTGTACGTGTATATGGGGAAGCTCGTATGTGGAGAACGGAGCAGAAGGACGGAGCTTGAAGCTAGGACACCCTTCGGACTATTCAAGATGAACAAGGGCTGAAACACCTGACCCAGCTGTATGGCTTGGCTAGTCTCGAAGCACCGAAGCCAAAGTCTGAGCAAAGCTCGCACGGACGACCAGAGAGAAAGTAGCTATTGTCGTAATACTATAGGTGTGTGTATATATATATATAGATGTGTAAATGGACGCGGCCAGGGAACAGTCGTTTTTCCCACGTGTACCGCCAATCTCGCACTTTCTTTCCCGACTTTGCGCTCTTTCTCTCCTCTCGCACACAACTCGAACCTTTGCCGGCCAATTCCCTGCGAAGGCAAGCACACGTTTCTAGCTGGGAAACGTGCTATCCTTGCTTAAACCGCACATATAAACCGCTCCTCCGCCCATAATCGCTTCTAGCTTCTCGAAACATCGCCGAGGCTATAAAGGGAGGAGGGAAAGAGCGTCTGAGGAGCCGAGAGAAGGTTGGAGGAAAAAAAACTGAATGTGCTATAAATGCATTATTTAGAAACTCCGAGGTGGCTTTTGGCCGAGTGGTTATTTTTCTCAGGAGTGAAAATCTCTTCTTCGTACTCGTTGCGTTATCGAGTCATCAATCCCTGATACACAGACACAGTGATTGACGAAAATAAGAGACCACCATGCACCAAATAAGCTTTCGTCCCCAAAAGTATAGAAAAAATGGAAAAATCTTGAGTATTTTAGGCTCAAATGAATCTTCCTCAATTCAGTTTCCATTTTTTCAGAACATAAAGTAATATATTTGATACATTTTTTGTACGTTTTTTTTTTAAAGACCGAATGAACCGTAGGGACAAAATACAGAGGCCACGTTACATTTCAAAGAATAACATTAGAATAGAATTTGGAAATAGACAATTGATGTTTCGTATAGTCGCCTTTTTCTCTAATTACTGCCGAAAGTCTCCTTGGCATGCTCTCGGCCAGATTTTGAAGGTATTCGCGGTCCAATTTCTGCCAAGTTTTTTTCAGCACTGCGAAGAAGTTTTCTTCGTTGGAAACGTCGATTTTATTAATACTTTTATCCAAGATAGATGACAAATTGTCGATGAATTTCAAGTCGCGTGATTGTGGAGGTCGATCAAGTGTTCCAATGTTTTTTTCCTTGATAATGTTTTGCGTTTTCGTTGCTGTATGTTTAGGGTCGATGTCTTGTTGAAACATAAAATGATTGTGCAATCCAACTCGGAGCACTGATGACGCCAGTTTCTCATTGAGGATTTCAATATAATTATGAGCCGTTAATATATTACTGATTTTCAATAATTGCCCGTCTCCGGATCAGGAAAAGCAGCCCCAAATCATTATACTGCCACCTCCGTGCTTGATCGTCTTCTGCAAGTGACGCCCTTGGAGCTCTTCCCCGATTTCCCGCCACACTCTGCGTCGTGTTCCCGGTTGGATAACTCAAATTTACTTCCATCCAACCAAACGATGCATTTCCAAAAATCAATCGGCAAGTCCATGTATTTTCTAGCAAACTGCGTAGGTGTTTAAGGGGCTATACCAGTGTGAACGCTGAAAATTTGGGTAATTTTCGGGAATTTTTTGGGACAAAAGTACTCAATTAAATGTTTCGGAAAATTAAGAATATATTTGGCTATATTTGACTCATATTACATAATTTTTTCATAGAAAAATATTGAGATCCAAGCGACTTATGCGCTACCTTTGGAGGCGCAAAAAAAGTTCCTTCACTGCTGACATGATTCCGGCCAATTGAGTAGCTGAAACCAAAAAAGGAAAAAATGTCGTTAAACTGGAAGGTATTTCCTGTACAATGACGTAGGATTTTCGGAAAATATTAAAATCTAACAAAATGGCGTAGTTATGAAAAAAAGTCTGTTTTCTTGCCTATAAAATGGTGGTTTTTTTTTCAATGCCAAATCGTCAAGTTCCATCCAATCAAAAATATCCTACGTCATTATAGAGTAATTATATTCAAGAGTGCTTAGTTCAAATTTCAAGTCAATAGGATAATTGCTCTTTGAGTTACAATGTCAGCAAATTTGAAAAATGTCATTTCGAGAAAAACGCGTTTAAAGATTTAACTATCGATTTTTGCAAGATAAAATGATATTTATATAAATTATATAAATCATAATGATGATCTTGAAAGTATAAACTGTCGAAAAAATGCAACAAGAAAAAATCGATTTTTTAGACCGAATCTAGAATCTTTTTTGTTGAGAGGTAATATCTGGAAAACGAAAACCGATCTATTGACTTATCCTACACAATCGGGTAACGTTCATGAGTGGAAAATATCATCAAAATCGTCGGAAGAAATAATTTTTCATATGGAAAGTATTCGGCGAAAAATAGTCACTATAAAAATGTTTTTAAAAAACCGAATGGGATTGTTCAAACATACACGCTGGCATCACTCCACGAGTGAATAAGGCAATAAGAATAATATGTAATTTTTTAAAAGTTTTGTAAATGTAATATATAATAATTTTCTTTTAATTGTAAATGTAATATATAATATTTGAAAAAATCGATTTTTTGAAAGTGTCACACTGGTATATCCCCTTAAGTTCATTACTTCGCTAAATGAACGGTCGCTTTCCTGTGAATTGGCTACAAAAATTGGCTTCACTGAGTCTTCGCCGGATTGCCTCCTGCGACCCATTCAATTGAACCTTTTCTTGAATGGCCCGTATCGTTACATGTTGGTTTTTTCTTCTTATTTTTCATGTGATACGAAAATCGTTTCGCTCCGTCGTCGCCCGTTTTCTTCCTGCTCGATCCGCGACACAACCAAGCTCTCCAAATTTGTTCTATACCCATTGCACCTGGGTCTTGCTCACTTCGAACTTTTCAGCTACTTCTCATTGCGAAAAGTCTTTTTCTAAATATTGGATTGGTACAAAAACCTTGCAACACACAACACGAGTAAGAAAGAAGAATATTTTATTTTAACAATAAACGATTATTCAGTAATGTAGGTTCCCTCTGCATCTACAACTCTTGCTCAACGCTCTGGTAGACTTTGCACGCCCGCAGACCAGAATTCTTTTGGTCATGAATTAAGAAAGTCGTCCAATGTATTTTTGAGATCCGACAGATGATCAAATTTTTTATCCCGTAAATAGTTCTTCAAAGCTCGAAACAGCTGATAGTCGGTAGGTGCTAAGTCTGGTGAACACGGTGGGTGTGGTAGAACTTCCCATCCCAGCTGCGAAATAGTTTCTTGTGTCATCTTAGCGACGTGGGGTCGGGCATTGTCATGGAGAAACCGAACTTGAAGACGTTTACGCCTTTTCTGTTTCATAATTTTAGCCGTCTTTTGCAGTTGTGCAGAATAAATCTCTGCCTGTATTGTGGTATTGGTTGGCAGAAATTCGTAATAGAGCATGCCCTCAGAATCCCACCAACAGAGTAAAACTTTCTTCATTTCACGGGGCCGTTTAGGGTTCGGTTCTGGTTTTTCCCCTTTCGGTAGCCACTGACGCTTGCGCGTGTGATTAACATACAACACCCAGCTTTCATCCCCAGTGACTATTTCTTGAAGACAATCCTTTCTTTGCAGACGATGCAGGAGTGAAAGACAGATGGACATGCGTGTTGCTTTGTTTGATTCGCTGAGATTGTGCGGTATCCAAGACGAAACAACTTTCCTATATCCCATCTCTTGTAAATGTCGAAGGATCGTAGGATGAGTGAAGTTGAGTTTGTTGGCTAATTCTCGTGACGACATATTAGGCTTTGCCTTTATAAGTGCTCGCAGTTCTTCATCGTCCACAATCGATTCCCTGCCGGACGAAGGTTTGTCTTCAAAAGATGTATCGCCAGAATGAAAACGCTGATACCAACAGGAGACCGTTGAATAATTAACTACATTAGCCTTGAACGCACTGCACATATTACGGGCTGAGGCTCTTGCAGAATGTCGTTGCATAAATTCGTAATATGCGATTGCTCGAAGTGCACGTTGATCCATCTTTGCTCATACTGACTCTACGGAACAACTGACTCGCTTATATATCCTGCGGCATGGAAGGTTCTAGACCATTCTTGTATTTCCTATTCTCGAATGTTCTCGAACTTCGTTATTAGGAAAAATATTTTAATTGAAAAAAGTGTTGCAAGATTTTTGTACCAACCCAATATTTCCCAATCAACTTTCGTACCTGCGTACCAACTTGTTGCCCATACATATTGGCCCGCGAATCTAAAACGGAAAACAGGCATTGACCGTCAAAAACACACCATTGCCAAGTCGGATAACAAAGCAAACGAAACACAGTAAAGTGGTACTTGCATGAAAAAATAGAATTGACAAATGGGCGGTTTGTAGTCTCAAGAGAGGTATTGGTCTCTTACTTTTGTTCCGGACATAAATGTTACTTTTAAACAGGAATCAGGAGTAGCTATACAATGCGGGTTCTGACACAAATCCAAAGTGCTATGCGGGTTCTGACATCAAACAGAAAGGCTATGCGGGTTCTGATATCAAACAGACAGATAAATGAGGGAATTCTTGTTTGATTACATGATGATTAGTGAGATGGGTGACCGTTTCAAGGTCGCTGTGGATCATCGCGAAGGTCGTCGTCATTGAAGAGATGGGTGACCGTTTCAAGGTCGTGGCGATTCTTTGCGAAGGTGGTGATCGTTAGCTAGATGGGTGATCATTTCAAGGTCGGAGTAGTTCTTGGCGAAGCAGGTCGTCCATAAATTACGTCGTTGTAAAGTAGGGGGGTTGTTGGATGACGGTAATGATCATTGGATTATGACGATAGGAAAGAAAAATCGACGACGAAATATATGGACAGCCCCAAGATTGTAATCATTTTTGGTTTTAATCAATGTGTTTAATAAAAAAATTTTAAATATCAGTGTGGCGTCGTTCAATTTCATCCCCTCCTAGTCCTCCTCCTCCACCTGCTTTATTAACCCTTCCGCATCTGACAATTCTCTATCGTTTGAACCGCGAGATCGCTACCGACCTTGCGTCAAGTTGATGTCACATCCGCGTTAATACCCTATACCTTGGCAACGACTCTCTCTCTCTCTCTCTCACTTCAAACGGATTACTTATGACTCGCGCGTACAAAGGCTTCGACGGACTGCTCTAGGTCTTGAGCGAATAGCCGGGGCGGTCGTCTTCACACACACGTCGATCTTCACCACGTCCTTTACAACCTTCTAACGATCAACACCTTCCTTAAGGCGTTATACGCAGTTGCAAGGCCAAAAAAGTCGTTTTTTCACGATTTTTTTCTGGAAAAGGATTTCATTTGGGCAAAACGAAAAGTATTAGGCATTGTAGTGGCATCCTTTAGCTTTAGATTGACATTTTTTATTTTCAAAAATATTCATTAACATTGCTCCTGTAGAAAGTCTCCTGGAGGTCCCCGAAAAAAGTGTCCGACGGTGAGCAAAGTATCTCCGGTTTGGATTATCTAAAATGAAAAAATCAAAAAGATTCTTTTAGGGGATAGATGAATCCAGGTATTGATCGAAGGAATAGTCGAAATTTTAATTTTTGACAAAATGGTAGCTCCGGAAAGAAACAATTTTGATTTTCGACCAATTTTTTTTCGTTAAATCGTTAAAAAAAAATAGAAATAATTATCGGAAATCTTATTCCTTCGATCAATACCTGAAGAATATATCTGACAAGATTGTGTTAAAATTGCAGACCGATCGGTTCAGCCGTTTTTGAGAAGTCGTGCTCAACGACTTTGAAAACACCGTTTTGAGAAAAACGCGATTGAGAAAAGAACGCTTGAAATGGTCACTCATCTCGCTAATGACCATCGCCGTCGAGAAGAGCCACTGCGACCTTGAAACGATCCCCCATCTTGCGAAGGTTGTAATGATTACAACCTTCGCCAAGAACTACCACGACCTTTAAATCATCACCCATCTAGCTAACGATCAACACCTTCGCGAAAAATCGCCACGACCTTGAAACGGTCACCCATCTCTCTGATGACCACGATCTTCGTGAAGAACCACCGCGACCTTAAAACGGTCACCCATCTCGCTAATCATCATGGCTTGAAGAATCCCAAATTTAACTTCTGTTTGATGTCGGAACCCGCATAGCCTTTCTGTTTGATGTCAGAACCAGCGTAGCACTTTGGATTTATGTCAGAACCCGTATTGTGTAGCTACTATCAGGAAAACCGAAATACAAAGGAAATAAAATAATAACTTTTTCCAAGAAAAACATAGAACCAGTGAAGAGTTATATTAACGAAAGAAAACTGAGGTAGGTATGTCTTTTGTTATGTTATTCGGACCGCGAAGCTCTTTTTTGTAAGTCACTGTGCATATGGAGAATGGTGGTTCTGAGGACATTCGACTCATGCTCGACATCATGTAAATTCCATCTTTACAATCGGCTTTGGATAAATGTTAATATATTTTTATGAAGGTAATTTCAAAGTATCCTTAAACGTGCCCGATGTGCTGATGGTGCTCAAGGTTGCATCGTTGGAACGCAATGGAAATTGTTTAAGGCCTTATATACCTTTGGAAAAAAAAAATTTCTTTTCTTATTGGCTTCAATGATTAATAAACATCCCGAAAATGACATGCAAAAGTTAGTATAGATGGAAAACAAATTTCAAGACATGTAGACAGATAGTTTTAAAACTTTGAACACAATGGTTTTGTGAAACCATGTTTTCAATATCGGGCGGTTTCGTAGCTCCCACATTTTTCGACCGATTAACGTCAAATCTCAACTATAGCTTCTTAGATTTCTTAGCGAAGTACACAAGATTCTTATGATTGATTAACAATGACGGTTTTTATCAACTAATTAAAGTCGTTTTTTGGTCGAAAACTCGACTTTTTTCAAAATTGTGCCAAATTTACAAAAAATCAATATTTTGTAATAATCGAGTATACATCTTTGGCAAAACTCACGTAGATTATGATTTTTTTTTCATTCTGGGTGCTGATTTGCGTCTTCAACCACTTTGCCCGTGGAGGGCCGCATAAAAAGGCGTTCTCTTTCAACAGGCCACTGGTCCACCATTTAATTTTTTTTGGAAATTAAAAAATGATTCGAATCCCTACAGATATGTAAAGGAAACCCTCCAAACCTTATTTCGATTGCTTTATTAGTGTTTTCAGAAAAAAATACGAGGAACCTTTGCTTTTCGACCATCCAAAGGTATATAAGGTCCTTAAAATAAATATTCTTTATCTTTTTCGGCTCATTAACGTTATAGATCTCTAAGAAGAAACCTAAAATACGTTCGTGACTTTTGTAGGCTCAAAGAGCCAAAAAAAATCAGTACTTCCACCATATTGATTTGGAATGAGGATAAAATTCAATATCTAATGTGTCGATAACCAAAATTTCATTCTGATTTCATAATGTAGTTCCCTGTATATTTATGTGGAAAAGTGTGTTTTATTTGTATAATAATTGCTTACGAAAAAAATGTACACCAGACTAATTATGGCAACAACGAATAAACGGCGTGCAGAATTATTCCGTTGGCTTCACACTTAACACTATAAATCGTATCTGCTAACAAGTTACTTTCTAGTCAATTCCGTTTGTCCCTGACCGCAGGGTCTTTTCTCTCTATTTTCCCTTAAACTCTATTTTTCATCTCTATTTTATCTCTGGCAGCGACGAAATAAATAAAATCTCATGGGAGCGCCACCCTTCGTTCTCGTGATATCGTGATAGGGCACTGAACTCTACCGGTTTCTCGAATCCTTTGACATGGAAATTTCGAGTGGGTCGAAAAAGGATAAAAAAACGAAATAACAAGCTCTTGATCGAACCGAAAAGAGGGAAAGAGGGCGCAAAAGTCTCTGGTCTCTCTATTCTCTCCCTTTCTATCTCTCTCTCCCTCTCTTTCACGCACCCCCTCTGTACTATTGTCGTCCATCGAGGGACACGAATTGGAAAAATTGTGGAAATGAAAACGCGCGAGCTTGACGTTATGAAAAAGTTCATCCAACGATACCACGATTCCGTTCATTGAAGTTTTTTTTATCGAAAAAAGGTTCTAATAGAGAAAGCGAGAAGGGGGGGGGGAAGAGAGAGAGAGAGAGAAAAAAGGGGAGATCGAGACGGAAAAGTATTGAAGAGTCCTTAACCAATAACAAGCCTTCGCTATCCAACTTCTTTCGTGTAAAAGAACAAAAAAAAGCTCACCCGCCACGTCATCGTTGAGTAACGATAAAAGCATTGGATACCAAATCTACAAAATTACAAACAACTTTTTCTTTTGTACAGCCGACTATATTTGACGTGATTCATAATTACGTGAAAGTTCAAGAACGCGTCGGTGAGAGTCGGGGCTGCTATTTATTTTTTTTTCTTTTCTTTTCCGTCGGACCCTACTGTAGTCGACGTTCTCTAAAAATCCTAATTAACCGTTGTACGTGTAAAACGCGCGATGGAAAATTTCGAGCCTTGACGACGGTGAATCGCCATACGCCGAGAGTTTCTCTGGTGACGACGATGCCAACAGCCAACACTGCGAAATGTAATTTATCCGCGATGGGGGAGGACGCCAACCGCATTTTCCAACGCTACACGTATATATTCGTCTGCTAATTGCAGAGCTGCGCCATCGTCAAAAGAGGGTGACCATTTTTTGTATAATTAAACAGTTGAAAGAAAAGGAAAGAAATCCTAAGCGCGTCAAGCGGAGAGGGAAAGTCGAATAAATAATGATATCAAAAGCGTTAAATTCACGCGAAGTTGAGGTGAAAACTTCCAGGCATAAAAAGGAAGGAAAAACGAAAATACGGTGCAACTCCCCGTTGTGAGACTTTTGACCTCGTCGTCGATCCACGCTACATGCTAATGACTCGACGACTGCTCGGTCACGTTCGGATTTTAATGAACTCTTACGCGTATCCGCAAGCTTTCGTGATCCTTCGCCAAAAACGATCTACCCCCAGTGGGTTTTCTCATCTCTCAGCCTCGTCCGCGTCTTTATTCAATCCACGTACATTGCCATGCGGAACATCGTGCATGAACCTAATCATATCCAGGGAGGAAATTCAATAATCGTGTGGTCGTGATGAGTTGATCGCTTTGTCGGCGGAAAAAGCAACTTTGTTGTTTTCTCGGTAAAAAATTACCGAGTCGGTATTTTTTTTCGTTTTACTTCATTTGAACCGGGAACCCTTTTGGAAAGCAGCCGTTACAGTGAAGTTTGTACCGTTGGAATGCAAAACGATTTTAATTGATGCATTGGCCAATTTTTTTAACGTTTTTAGGCTACGGAACTTGTATGTTTTTTAGAGCCTTATCAAAGTTTTTCCAAATTTTCCACAGACGCGGAAACGTCATCAACGCGATGTTCACCCGCGTCATCACTTCACGGCGGTGAACCGTTCTGAGTATCAGTCTCTTGATACGTGTAGGTAAATTCATACACATACGCATACATTGCATACGAGGTACTGCAGCGACAAAGGGATTCTGAGGCCGGAGAGGCGCGGTGCACGATGACGTGAGCGTTAATACGCACGGACGTATAATTGGTACACTGTTCGCTAGAAACAATGGGGATAGCACGAAAGCGAATACATATTCCATGTGTACAGCATGCTACCGGCGGTTTTACAAGGTGTTCCAAAAGTCGGGACGAAGCTCCACATGGTAGGCAGGTTGTGAAATTCCGAAGAGAAAAGTCCTTATTCATTTTTCTCTGCGACGCACGCTTACTCGAATATTGAATGATTAGCGTGAACCAATCCGATGCGCGGGCCTGACAAACGTACTACGCGGAGTGGGAGCCGGCTCCGCCCTCCTAGGCCCATTGGGTCCGCGTAGTAGAGCGGACGACCTGATTGGCCATCATTGATTAACCGATATCTCAGCAGCGACGCGTCAAAAAGAAAAATGAGTAAGGACTTTTCGTCTCAGAATTTTGCGATCTACCTATCCCACAAAGATCTGAAGCGACCTTCGGGATACTCTGTATAACATGGGCGATGACATATATGTGTGATTAGTTCCGATCCGGCTTTGTACCCTACGAATCGAACTAACATACGCACACAATAAATGTTGGAGATCCCCGTACAATAGTTCTTCCTCTCGCTCTTGCTTTACTCGTTCCTCACGATCTTTCCCTTTCTATCGTACGTTCTCGCTGGCGCATTTCAGGCATTAGGGAAACGGGGAAAGCCGACTAATTGTTAACGACATTAATCTCCTCCGGTAAAGTCTCTATGAGTCGAGCGCAATTATCTCGGCTCGATTATTCGCCAATTTTGAAAATTGACGGCTCATCATCTTCGCCGACTGACGACTCTTCTACCAGAGTCGTAAAAATAGAATGGACATAGAGATTATTTGCGTTTCCAATTTATTTGTTCAACAGTGTTACATTTTTCCCCACATTGACATATTCTTTTCAATAATCGTCGAGTATTTGATTTATTGGAAGCAATTGTTGATGTCATGAGAAAGTCATCGTAAAAATATTGCCAACGCACATTTAAATCTTTCTTGTTCTCCAATTCAGTTGTAGACTCTCAGACGTTTCATACCTTCGAATATTTTTTTTTTGGAGAGCCAACAACCCTCAGGAGTTCAATAAACTCAGGCTTTCGAATAATACATCTTGGAGACGTCGATCCTGTATCATGTCGGAGGACTCGACATTTCCACTGCTGATTATGGGTATATGGAATATGAAAATCGTTTCGCAATATCCGACAATATTTCTCGGTAAATACGAGTAAATTGTCTGTAGTCGTTACTTCCGTCCAATCCATTTGTGAGAATACCGCAAAGCTCATCGGCTTATCTCCGCGTTGTCACGGTGGTGTTCACTCTTGCCGTTTCTCTATCGCGAAAATCCAGCGTGAGCTGGACCGAAATTGGCCGAGAGAGAAGGAGAGATACCAAATAAGAGAAAGAGAGAGAGAAAGAGAGAGAGAGAGAGAGAGAGAGAGAGACTGGGGCAGAAGTTTTGCTCGTGCACCGAAGCGTCCGCCGTGAAAATCCACCATACAGAACTATATACACTTGGCGCCAAAACCATCGCGAAACTCCAAAGGTCTGAGAAGGATAAACAAACGTACCAACAATTGGTAAATTGTAGAGCTCCGTGTGTATATAAAATTGTTTCACACGAAAATTGTCTCTCGTTTCCTTCACCACTATATCGTTTTCGCACATGACGATATTTGACGTTTATTGAACATTCAATAAAAATCATCGTTTAGTCCCGCACTTTTATTCGCACTATCTCATCCTCGCCCCTCTCTCTACACCTCTTCCACTCTAGACGTTTCACTACGCGTTGTCGATTTTTTCTTGATAGCTGCAAATTCAGTTTCTCAACCAAGTACAGAAACGCTAAAATTCACTAAGGTGAATTTTGATTAAGTTAAATATTTCGGATATCTTGATTAAATTAAATATTTTCGGTCAGAATCTAGCACGTTTCCCGTTATTGGGACACCTGTCCCAAATACGGGAAACGTGCTAGTTTCCGACCGAAAATATTTAATTTAATCAAGATATCCGAAATATTTAACTTAATCAAAATATCGCTTAAAAAAATATTAAAAAACGGGTGCACGAGGATCTATGATGTATATTCTATTGTTGCAAATTACTAAAATTACTCAAATTGAGCGTGTCCTCGTCATCGCTATTGACTTGTAGGAGATGTCTTTTTTTAAATTAGGAACATTTTTATACGAGGCAAAATTATAACTTTCATGATATCTTGAAAGTCTTGTTGTCTAGAGCACCGTTGAAGGTGGTTTTGGGAATGGAATAACCTCAAAACTTTTCGAGTTTAGTTTAAAAACTTTTTTACACAAGTTCATTGATTTTCCAAGAATATGTACAAATGAAACAAAAATTATTGTCATGTACTGTTGTAAGTTTGTTTACAGCTGTGCGCGTAAAACGTTCTCAATTGTCGACCAGTGTTCTGAACGTTGTATGAAGCTGAAAAGAACAAAACATATTCTTAATTTGCATGAGTGTTGCGAAGTTTGGTACCAGAATGAGCAAAAAAAATCACAATATGGTGGCATTCTAAACTTTGATTATCAATTTTTGATATTTTTCTGACCATTCTACGAGTTCTATGAAAACAAATTATTCCGACTCAATTATGCTACCAACGTTGAAAAATAGTCTACTCAAGGTGTATGTCAAATCTGAACTGAATCGTCCAATTAGTTATAGAGATATTGTGGTTGCCGATTTGACAAGGATAGTTTCGAAAAAAAAAACGCGTTAACGGCGGGGTAAAGTTAATTCGGCGAAAAAAGGCATGTTTTTAAGATTTTTTTTTGGCGTAACGAATAGTGTTCGTTTATTGAAAAATTTACATATAATAAAGTAACATTTGAACAACATTCTCCTAAATTTGCATTGCAAAATATTCAAAATTGAGCGAGTGAAAATTAAACCCCGGAGGCGCCTCGAAAAAAAGTTGGTTTGCGGTGTGCACCATAACTCGCAACAGAATCATTTGAAACAAAAAAATCAAAATGCATTTGTTAAAGGAGATGTTTCTCGAGGTAATGACGGGAGGATTTTTTTTTTCGATTTTTCGATTTTTCGTAGCACTTGGGAGCCAAAAACCCGATTTTCGCTTAAAAAATCGGCTAATTTGTTGTTGAAATATAAGTAATTATTAAAAAAAAAAACAAAAAAGCTCTCGACAATACCTGGTGAATTATGTGAAGAAGTACTGTGCAAAATTTCAAAGTGATTGGTCCAGTAGATTTTGAGTTATCGTGCACACGGACTTCAAATATGACAAGTCTCAGAAAAACGGTTTGAAAAACGCAGAAGAGAAGAGAACGGCATGGAGCAATAGACGCTCAAATACTCATAACTTCGTCAATTTTACTCCGATCGACTTGAAATTTTAACACAATATTCTTGATATATTATGCATTCATTTAAAAAATTTTAAAAAATGAAGAAAAAAATTTGAATACTTTACCCCGCCCTTAAAGTTGCCGCGTCTCGAGCGCGCTCCTCGAACGTACTACACTTTGCAAAAAAATTTAGGGAGCAAGAAAAAAATCCAAATTTTTGGGGGATTTTCAACAGGCTGTAACTCATACAAAAATGGTCGTACAGCAAAAACAAAAAAAGCAAATTGTAGCTCTAAGTGTCTAGTTTTCGGATCTGAGTTTGAAAATTTTTTTTTGAAAATATTTTTCGAGTAATCATAAGAAAACCACCGAATAAAAAAATGTTCGAAATTTTTTTGGTTTTTTTTTAATCTACGGACGTGGAAATTTTTTTTTCGACTTAACCTCTATATGGACCGGATAGCTTGTTTATTCAGCTTTAATTTGGTTTTTTAAAAATCTCGATACGAGCATTTCTCGCTGAGATATCGGTGTTTGAATGGAAAAAGATCATTTTGCCTTTGATTACCAATATCTCAACAACCAATGATCGCACAGAAATTTTGAGGTTGGTTTCAAAAACTTGAATAAATTCTCTACAAGGATTGGCAATTGAATTTTGAAAAAAAAATTTTTTTTCAATCATTACATGAATTTGAAAAAGCGACCAAAAAAGGGCTTTTTGTGGTTTTTTGGAAAATCAAGCGCCCAATCAAAAATATTGCGGAAACCACTAATGTTAAGTTTGCCTTTTACTGTTCAATATACCCACAAAAACCCTACGAAGTTTCAATTTAATCCAGCCAACCGTTTTTTTTCCCACTTGATCGAATTTTTGAAAAAATTAAAGGAGCAAGAATTTCGCTCTGAAAATGTCATAATTTTTATCAAAAATGAAAAAAAAAAAAAAATTTCATTTTTCTCTCAATTCTGTATTAGTGACTTGGAAAATTTAAGAAAAAAAAAAAAATCGAAAATTTTTGAAAATTTTTTTTTTCTTAATTTTTTTTTCAATTGGCCCTAAATTAAAGAAATGTAGCGACTCACTGTCTCACCGATTTTCCTCTTCCGCACTTTAATTTTCCTAGTCACAAATTAATTGAATAAATTAAAAGTTGATACCCCCAAGGCAAGTCGAATATTCGTTCTACGAATATTGGGACAATAATTTTTTTGTGCGAATTTAAACAGTGTCTAAAAAAAAACAGTTTTTCTTAAAACTTTTCTTAAAAATTTTGGAATTTTTTTTTTTTAATTTTGGAATTTTTTTTCAAAAATTTTGGAATTTTTTTTTCAAAAATTTTCGATTTTTTTTTTTTTTCAAAAATTTTCCAAGTCACTAATACAGAATTGAGAGAAAAATGAATTTTTTTTTTTTTTTTCATTTTTGATAAAAATTATGACATTTTCAGAGCGAAATTCGTGCTGCTTTAATTTTTTCAAAAATTCGATCAAGTGGGAAAAAAAAACGGTTGGCTGGATTAAATTGAAACTTCGTAGGGTTTTTGTGGGTATATTGAACAGTAAAAGGCACACTTAACATTAGTGGTTTCCGCAATATTTTTGATTGGGCGCTTGATTTTCCAAAAAACCACAATAAGCCCTTTTTTGGTCGCTTTTTCAAATTCATGTAATGATTGAAAATTTTTTTTTTTTTTCAAAATTCAATTGCCAATCCTTGTAGAGAATTTATTCAAGTTTTTGAAACCAACCTCAAAATTTCTGTGCGATCATTGGTTGCTGAGATATTGGTAATCAAAGACAAAATGATCTTTTTCCATTCAAACACCGATATCTCAGCGAGAAATGCTCGTATCGAGATTTTTAAAAAACCAATTTAAAGCTGAATAAACAAGCTATCCGGTCCATATAGAGGTTAAGTCGAAAAAATTTTTTCCACGTCCGTAGATTAAAAAAAAAACCAAAAAAATTTCGAACATTTTTTTTTCGGTGGTTTTCTTATGATTACTCGAAAAATATTTTCAAAAAAAAATTTTCAAACTCAGATCCGAAAACTAGATACTTAGAGCTACAATTTGCTTTTTTTGTTTTTGCTGTACGACCATTTTTGTATGAGTTACAGCCTGTTGAAAATCCCCCAAAAATTTGGATTTTTTTCTTGCTCCCTAAATTTTTTTGCAATGTGTACTTATAATTTCTATAACCCGGCTAATTTCATGAGCATCATTGAACGGTTTTCACAAACGTATTCAAAAAGGTCTGTAGAATAATAAAATTTAGAAAACGATTTTTTTTGGTAGACAACATTACTGTCTTACGAAGGTTGGAGCGTTAACCACTGTCCAAGATAAAATTTGCACACAAATATATGTTATTGGGTTGACTATACTGAGTCTTTACGAATTTTTTGAAGTTTTTCCACCACAAAACACCAGAGGTAGAAAATAGCTCAATGTGTGTAATATTAGGTGCGCTTAGATGGGCGACGAGTTCACGTTACGGCTGATGTCATTTTTATGGCTATTTAGCGCCAAGATTTAGCACCATTTCTAACAACGGATTACCGCAAACTAAGTCTCTGTAAGCATTTAGAACAAAAACCCCATCTTGCTTATTGTAAATCGTATATTCAATATTGACCAATCAAGATTTGATGAAATATGACGAATCTCGGCTGGCGAATGAAGAGCTGCCAACCCCAATGACTGCGAAGTTGCTGTATTTCGGCAACACTTAAAATTAATGAATGCTAATAATAAATAACCTCGTGACATAAATATTAATAGGTATCATCATGAATGAATCAAAATTTCATTCTGAGTTGTATAAAGCATTCGCTGACGCACTTATTTTTATAATAATAATCGATAATGTTATACTCTTTCAAGTTGGCAGTAACACAAAAGTTTTTCGTATGTGCGCAATAAAAGTATGAAAATGCATAATGTTGCACTTTAATTATACATTTTACGAAAAATTAGCATCTACAGAATAAATCTACACCTCGTATGCATTTTTTTTAAGTTCGTTGGAAAAAAGATGCATAAACCTTTCATTTGACGCAGCTGGACCGCTGTAACCTCGCGAACTGGTTGGAAAATAGAACTTTTACCTTGCTTCAGAGGTGGATATTTTATTAGTGAACTTGAGGCAACTTAAGGAACTTGAGGCAGGTTGGCAATCATTTTTTTATGCGGGGTTTGCTCATTCTCCATGAGGAATCGGAAATGTTTTCAATGAGGACCGAAATAGGGAATATTCATCGATTTTTTATATTCGGGCAAACTAATTTTTCTTACGATCATTATTCATTGAGCTACTTCCGTCATTCACGAATCAATACAAAAGCCCAATTTCACTCGTGATGTTAAAGTTAGCACCGTTTCAATGCACTTCAGATGTTTTTTTATTTTTTCACATTTTAATAGCGCCTTCAGGCTATGGAAATCACTCAAACGTTTTTCAGAATCTCCATCAGGAATTGCCAAGCTAAAATGCGGGAAAAAAGTGATAAAAGAGATAAAGGAATAAAAAAGAGGGGGAGGGGGAAAATGGAATAGGCTGGGCACGTAAAAAGAGAAAGCACCCCGTACGATGGAGCCGATAATAAAAAATAACAAAATGAAGAAAGGAAGAATTTTCATTGCATTTCAACGATGCGAAATTCAACGCGATCTATGCTCCTTATCGAATTTCAGTAAACGCTATTCCACCTATTTGCAAATGATAAGCTCGTGGATTGCGCCCGAGAATTTCTTTTCATCCCATGAGGCTTTTTCTCGGAGAAGAAAGCTCTGCTAGAAGAGGAAAATAACGAGGAAATAACGTGAACTCTCATTGAATTCCATTTCATTAGAATTCCGGATGCAGGGCTTTTAAATTTAATTGCTCCTTTGGCATCTTATTTGCGGGATAAAGCTTGACGATAATTGTGAAAAAATTACTCGTCTCACCTCCATGAGAATTCGTATAGCTATATACGGTATACTGTACATAGAGTTACAGATAGGGAGGGGGGGGGGGGGAGGGGGATGAAGAGAATGGACGAGTAGTGTAATGTCCCAACGTTTCTGAACGTGTTTATTTTCTTCCGACTGCAATGAGCTTTCGCGAATACGTATTTCGTGAAAACCGGAAGTACGCGCGCCATATGCATGTATACAATTGCGAAAAGTCTCTGAACCAAGGCGGCGTCACTATCCGACTCCTGACTCAATTAGCAAGTTCGTAGGGTTGAAGGGTCGAAGGGGCTCGGAAAGGCGAAGGAGAGAGCGAGAGAGCCGGAAGAAGGGGGTTAGGTTGGTGGTTCGTTGACACCACTACGTGTACAATATCGCGAGCCGTAAGCTTACCTTAGATCCGGTAGCTCTTTAACTTTGCAACTCGTTGTCTCCGGACTCTCCTCCGAGGAATTATTAACTTGTCTTTCCATTCCCTCTACGACTTCCCCCTACCTCACTTCACTCAGGATCGTAAACGTCATATACTGTAAGGGGCCTTCCATGAAAATACACACGCCCTGATGTCAGTTGAAATGGACCCTAATAACGAATGAATAATTGTAAAATTTGCATCGATGAAATGCAACGAGAGCATGTTGTTTTTTTTTCAAATGGTAATTTTTTCTTTCGCAGATCTCGGCCACTAGAGTCACTGAAACGTTTTTAAAAATCGTTGGTCGACATTTGCATCCTAAATTTGTACAAAAAAGAATTTTGGACACTGACAAAAATAAAATAATGAAAGAAAAAAAAGAATGAAACTTCCGTGACAATGATGCAAGCTTCGGGACCTTGCTATATTTAATTGGTACTGGAAGCTGCCGTTACTTGAGTACAAATTCACGAGAAGAAACGGATTCACCAGGGAAGTTTTCCCTGGTGAATCCATAAAATATTTTGCTTGGAAAATAGGAGTTGTCGATTTATTAAAAACAAATTCTAATTATTCAGAAATTCGGGAAAAATAAAATGAATTGAAATCAAGGGTAACAGAATTAATTATTGGTCATGTAAGGCCTTAGGCCATTCTAGAGGCCGAAAAATGGACTTATTTTAGATTTTTTTCTCAGAAAAACTATAAAACAAATCGAGATGACAAAAAAGGTGTTTATCATACATATCAGCGACTGTGAACAATAATTTTTTGAAACGATTAATTTCAAAATGGCGGCTGTGCAGCGTTTATCTCAAAACTGAATTTTTTAAGTTGGCCGGAAACATAACTTAATTTTCAATCGATTCACTTGAAATGTTGAATATATCTTGAAAAATACATTGTCTATGGGAGTACGTAGGTTTTCTTTTTATATTGCACAGTTCATTTATTATTAATAATTATCTGACGATTTTTAGGCTAATTTTTGGAAAGTGAAAAATTTCGTGAAAGTGAGAAATCGGCCAATATATGTTGTTAAAACTGCTGGCAAAAAACAGATAAAAATGTAGTTAAAATACTCGAAATGTGGATGAAAAAGATTGCATTTTAAGGGCTTATATTTAGTTGGCATTTTCGAAAATATCGATTATTGGTCATTGACGGACCATTGCATTTTTAAAATATTCTCTGAAAATTTTAATCCATCTGTTCAAAGTGGAGGGAGTTATGGGCGTTCATAAATAGGTTTTACGAACTGACGAACTTTAAACGCGTTTTCGTCCACCACGAAATCTAAAAAATCACAGCACCGATCAACTTCAAATTTGATAAGCTTCTTTTACATGTTGAAAAGCAGTGCTTGAGCGACGGAATTTTTTTTCGATAGATAGATTATTTTGTCAACGAAAAAACAGCATCTTTTTTACCGAAAATCGATACGTTCATTTTGGACCGCGGTAATTATTCAAAAAATCAATATTTCATTAAATCCTTCGTCCAAGCACTAGATAGTTTCACGCAAAAACCAAAAGCGTTTGATTTTTCAAATGTCGCATGATTTGTTTCCGAGCAGCATTCTCATCATACGGAAGAAGGCAGCATCTACAAAAAAAATCGAAAATGCGTTTTTGGTACCTGTGGAATCAGTACAAAATTTCCCATCGTTCTGTATAGTAAAACGCATTTTCGATTTTTTTTGTAGATGCCGCCTTCTTCGATGTGACGGTAGAGCAGTGGTCACCGCGAATACTAAAATCGAAAAAACACTCAAAACTTAAAAATGTACACTTTCGGAATACATACAATTTTTTTTTAAATTTATTGAAGTCAGTATTCATAGACGAAAATGCTAGTTAAAAAAAATTCCTAAAAAGATTGTCCTGAGAAATGGATCATACGAAACAAAAACAATCAACCGGTTTTAGATTCAGTATGTTAATGGCTATAGGCCATATCATACGATTTTTGATATATGCAAAAATAACAAAATGACGGACATTTTTCGAAAAAACAAAAAAAAATGCGTTTTTTCACCGTTTGTGACAAAAAAGTAAATATCAAAATTTTAAAAATCCTTTATATGCGCTATAGCTATAGTTGTAAACAGTTTTAGATTCCGTATGTTAATGGCTATAGCGCACATCATACGATTTTTGATATATGCAAAGATAAGAAAATCACGGACATTTTTCGAAAAAAACGTGTTTTTTCACCGTTTTTGGCAAAAAAAGTGAATATCAAAATTAAAAAAAAAACCTGGATATGCGCTATAGATATGTTATAAAGAATAAGTGGTTAAAATTTCATAAGGATCGGTTCAGTAGTTTCGAAGGTCTTATCAACAAGCCGTAGAAAAACGTTGCTGCGAGAAAAACGCGTTTAAAGTGTGTTTGGGTTATACAAATACATTTAAAAAAATGTTTATGTATTTCGAAAATGTGTTTATTAAGTGTAACAACTTTTATATTAATATCTATAATATAAACCTATCAAAAAAATCATGAAAATAGCCTTTTTAGAGTCTAAAGTGAGAAGACCCCTTAAATTCCCAACAACAATAAACTGTTTAACTTCTTATGGATTGCCCCATACATCCACACATATAATATTCACACACCTACCACAGTGGTAGTTGCAATGAGGCTGGCGTAGATTTTTAAAATTCCTTCCCACGAGTTTCCCACATTCTCCTGGGTTTCATTATCTCAGTCATTCATGACAATTTGCAGACAACTGTCGCTCGACCATAGGAGTACAAAGTTTCCAAAAGGATTTATTATTAATGGAATGAGATGCTGCCTTTGCACTTTACATTTAAACTTTTGTTTCCTACTAATGTGGATATTCGTGTACCTGCGAGAACTCGTAGAAAGTCTACGAAAAATGGATGTGAAAAAAAAGCAGTATGAAGAAAATACCATCCATTGTCTCCAAACTCTTCTGGTTCTTGCACCGTTTATACAAAATCGGTTATCTTATCAACTTTGGGGTTAATCCCATTGTACTCGTGAACATTGTATTGTCTCTCCAGGGGAGCGGGGGGTGAAGTTGTGGGGGTCGTCTGGGGAAGCTGTCGCCGAAGAGAGAGCGAGGGGTTGGGGAAGAAAGCCTTCCCGTCGGTTCTGCTGACTCTGACGAGAATTGTGTGCTCCAAAGGGGACTGAAGGGGATGAAGAGATGCCGTGGACGGTAAAGAAGAGACGAGGAACGTGTTGAAAACAGGAGTGAGGGTGGTGAGAACGAGAGAGAGAGAGAGAAAGAGAGAGGGGGTGAAGAAGGGTTGTATCCCCCGGAAGAACCCTACGACAAAAAAGAGGGTGATTAGGCTCGGGCTCGGAGAAGAGAGCGAGAGAGAGGGAGACGGATAGAGGGAATGAACCTCGCCCTTGTATGAAACGAGTCGATAATTAACAGGTTGAGACTCCGGGTCGCTGAGCTCTCTGGGCACTCTTCTGCTTCGTTCTTTTTCTCTTCCCCTACTGCACTTTCTCTCCTACACCACCACTCGCTCGTGGCCCTCGAAGAGCACGTAGCTATGTAGATAGACGAGGGAAAAAAAACGAACGGAAAAAGATGCCCGCGCGCCCTCTGGCTTTGCGAAACTAAAGCACGAAAACTCGCTGTGCTTTAAGTTCACCGGTAACGAGAAAAGTTTTTTTTACGATGTACCGCAAGACTTTTCCTTTCGGAATTCCACCATTATCAAATGCGAATGTTTCCAATTCCCTAGTATATAGGTGTATATGTCCATATTAACACATTTGTGTATTCATTGATCCGTTTTCGTGGATTTGTAGATGTATGTGTTTATATGGATTTGTAGGTTTACACTGATCGCAATTAAATTGTGGCGGAGCTTTTACTTTCTGGCTCTACAATTATAAGTCGTAGGAGTTTCTCATTTATATCCAGTTAGCCATAATTGGGGGCATGCAAAATGTCGATAATATGAAGGATTATATGATTTAGGTGGGTTCTACACTCTTTTTGGGCACACAGAATCAAATGGCGACGTTTCAGATTTCCAATTGTTTCGAAGCTTGCGTTGGAGCAATGCAACAAAAATTCTTCTATATTTGTTGTTTATTTCTTTATCTTCTTCGTTATGTAAAATTCTTTTCGACGGATTCGGGTTCCTCATCTCTAACAAGAGTTAAAATTCTTTGAGGGGTCTGCGTTAGCTTGGGGCCCAATAAACTGGTCGACGTTTAGTACTTTTTTCTGATGAGAGTTTTAGGATGACGAGGCAGACATTTTGGACACAAGCAATACATACTCTTGCAAAGTTTAAGTTTATTTTTTATTGAAAAATATTGATAAACGATGAAGTTATTATTTTTTAAACTTCAACACCATATAGCTTTTGTATGATTAAATACTGATCTAAAAAAATTATGATTACAAAGATGGGAAGTACTTGAAATGATGTTCGATTTTTGACGAAAGGAAACAAATTTAATTGTTTTTTTATTATTGACGAACTAGCCACCCGCGGCTGCGCTCGCGTAGACTTGTGTTGAATGCTTTTTAGTGAAATGTGCTTCTGAAATGTTTCATTAAGGAACACGGAGAATTGTTTTGAAGAGTATTGATACTAAGCTTTAAGTAAACCTGACCTGATATTTTCTTTACCATACAAACTTTGCTACGCCTTAAGGATTGAATTTCCAAAAATGCTAACATTTCATTAATTGTGTCTAGAAGCAGTTATACAAAGTTTCAAGTAAATATGACCCGATTTTTTTTTAATTTTGCGTACACACTCTGCCGCCCTCTTTCGTTTAGGGGTTGAATTTCGGAAAGCGCTAAAATATGTCTTTCATTAATTGTGTTGAAGAGCATTGATACCAAGTTTCAAGTAAATTCAACCATAAAAATATTATTTCCCGTACAAATTTTGCCAGCCCCTTTCACCCCCTAAGGGATTAAATTCTGAAAAAGCCGGAATACGTGTTTCATTAAGTGTGTCACAGAGCATTAATACCAAGTTTCAAGTAAATTTGACTATACAAATATTATGTCCCGTATAAATTTTGCCAGTCCCTTTCGCCCCTTTAAGGGTTGAATTTTGAAAAACGCCGAAATACGTGTTTCATCAAATATGTCACAGAGCAATATTACCAAGTTTCAACTAAATTTGACCATAAACAGTTATGTACCATACAAATGTTGCCAGTTTCTTTCACCCCTTAAGTGTTGATTTTAAAAAAACGCCGAAATACGGGTTTTCTTAATTATGTCAAAGAGCATTGATATCAAGTTTCAAGTAATTTCGACCATAAAAATATTATTTCCTGGACAAATTTTGCCGGCCCCTTTCACGCCCTTAGAGGTTGAATTTTGAAAAATGCTGAAATACTTTTTTCATGAATTGCGTCACAGAGCATTAATACCAAGTTTCAAGTAATTTTGACCATAAAAATGTTATTTTCCGTACAAATTTTGCCAGTCCTTTTCACCCCTTAGGGATTAAATTTTGAAAAACATCGGAATAGGGGTTTTATTAATTGTGTCAAAGAGCATTGATACCAAGTTTCAAGTAATTTTGACGATAAAAATATTACTTCCCATACAAACTTCGCCACCCCCTTTCACCCCCTTAGGGGTTGAATTTCGAGAAATCTCTTCTTAAACGATGCCTCAAAAATTAAATCAACACCCTCTCAAAATATCACGTTTCTACCTTTATCGGTACTAAAAAAACGATTTGATCATAAGATAGAGAATGTTCTCTATCTGAAACTATGCTCTCTTTGAATTTGGCGTGAGTAGGACTAATAGATATTGAGATACGACGTACACGCCTTCATAAAATAGTTTCGAGAAAAACGCAAAAGAAAAAACGGTAGAACGCAGCCCAAGAGTTCTCCGTTACGCAATGGGCGATTTGAACCTTCACAAAAATCGTCATAACTGGGTCAATTTTTGGAATTTTTATAAAAATGTGATTGCCAATCAAAGTTTAGATCCCGAGTTATAAAACTTTTCAATTGAAAAAAGCGTATTTTCGAAATTTAAAGCTTATGCAGAGTCCTTGACCGTCTTGCGTAGCCTAAATGTTTCGAAAAGAGGGCTACCAAAAAAAAAGCAGTCTGCGTCGTTAAAATGCAACATCAACATCATTCATCAGATACGTTATCAAACAGTCCTCATCCGCATCGCTGGAATGCAACGAAAAACTCTTTTATTCTTTTATATCTGTATTTTTCTTGCCGTAAAATCTTTTTCCACAGATTTTCAGATTGTACAAATTTAATGAGGGTCCTAAAAACATTTTAGCGATTTTCGTCGCCCAATTTTGCGAACAAAAACGGATGAAACAAAAAATAAATTTCCATCACGTAGCGACGATGCAAACTTCAGCATTATCCACCGAGCGGACGTTGAATCTGTGTGAAGTAAAAACGACGCCAATTTCGCGCTTCCCGTTTATGTGGAGACCTGTGAATCCACGCGTATCAGCATCGATGTTCGAGCGTTGAATTTAAATCGATGCTGTTGTCGAGGCCTCCGCATAAGCGGGAGGGTTATGTGTACGTGCTCGAGGTTTGGTTTTTCGTATCGTTTGCCTTGTCGGCGTACCCGCTGCGACAGCAAACTCCGCATGCAACCGCGCACGTTTTTCCTTCTTTTTTTTCTCCTATCCGCACGCCCCCTTCGCGCACACGTTTTCACCTCTTCGGCTCGTTTTCTCTCCCCCGCAAGCGATGAAAAGATTTGGCTCGGTCTGTACCTCCATGTGCGCGCATATACACGTATACATTTGAAATCTGGAGGGTTGTTTAAGAATCCCGCGCTACGAGGGACGCACGATGAACGTATTGAAAGAGAAGAGAGACGGAAGGGTTCGCGAGTGTGAGCGCAAGGAAGAAAAAATCATGCATGTGTGGGTGTGTAGGTGCAATACATACCGGGTGACGGGACGCCGATTGGCAGTAGAAATATTTTCAAACCTATCGGACTAACAAGGGAAGATTGCGAGGTCGATCTCTCCGATTTCGATGAAATTTGGCATGCTTGTAGAATGGGTAAAAATAGGCGACACGTATTTTTTTATATCTGCGGAACTCGATTTTTAAGGGGTGAAACGCACCCTCGAAAATAGGGGTGTTTTTCGTTTTTCGTCGGTAACGTTTTAACGGTACGAGATACGAAAAAAATTCAAATTGCAACAATGTTTATTTTTTCGTATACTATACATTGGAGATGAGAATGATAACGTTATCGACGAAAAACGAAAAATATCCCTTTTTTTCAAGGGTGCGGTTCAACCGTTAAAAATCGGGTTCCGCAGATATGAAAAAATACGTGTCGCGTATTTTTACCCATTCTACAAGCATGCCAAATTTCACCGAAATCGGAGAGATCGACCTCGTAACCTTCCCTTGTAAGGAGTAAACTTTTCCTACAAAAGTTGTGTCGAATTCTAGTGAGGAATGTTTAACATTTATTAGAAATAAGTGTCTTATTTGAAGGTCGAACAGTTCAATAACAAAGCAAAAGGAGCAGGGAATATTGGGATCCGTTCGCTTGTGGTGTTCATCGTTCAGCTCTCCCTTTTCGACGGACACAATATTTTTTATGATAAATCGTTTGGCTTCTTCAAGAGGCTGCTCAGGGCCGTTGCGGGGCAGGCGGCAAGAGGGGAACGCATATACTTAAACACGGGCACCTGTAACAGCTGCTAACCCCGAAGAATTACATTTTCGGTTACGTAAAATAAATATATTTCAGCTAATAAATATGTGGAATGCATACAATTGACTGTTTAGAAATGTTATTAATCTCTTTTGTTTATTTACATCGCGAATAAGTTATTAACCAAGTTGAAACGTGGCAAACGCGCAATTAAGTTCTCAGTAACTGGTATCACTGAGCGCAGATACGAACGCCATATCGTGAGCGCGTAGCTGTCAAACATCCTTCGCGAATTTCGTTTTTTGTTCGGCGAAATGAAAAAAATGGAAGGGAAAAATGCAAACCGGTAAACAATACAATCGACGGTTGGAGCAAGTACAACCTGGAAAGCGGCGGAAAAAAGTAGTTGAGCCGGAAAATGAATGCGCAATCGAGGGACGCCGCGTAATTGATTTGAAGGTTATGTCGAAACACATGCACTGCAGCTTCTGTAAAGAATTATTCAAAAGATTTAAATACTCTTTATGAAACCGCGGTAAGAAATTTATAGCGAGGAATCAATAGAATGTGCGTTTCAAATTTTGGCGCCTATTTAAAATGGCTGACTTGACAGCCGCGTTGACATGTGCCGTAGGGCGCTATATCGTGTTACGCGAATCAGCTGAAATTTCCTGTTTTGCTTCACGAATATCTCGATAACGAGACAGACAAAACGCTGTACTCTTTGTTGAAATTATTCATGAAAATGTCAATAATTTTGTCCGGCTATTTCCATTCCATTCTTATTATTGTTATTATATTGCGACAGCGTTATCATGAAGCTTTTGCTATGCCGCCCGCGTATAGAAGCCTAACCTCAATAATTAATTGCTCAACAATCACGCAGACGAAGTACTTGAAATTTTACACTAAATCGTAACACCTGTTCGCAAACATCCTCAATAAATTTCGGTAAATTCTTACTATTTCGCGATAGCTAAGCAACCTCCTTAAAATTATCAAATTGGATATATGCATTTTGTCGGTCCCACAGTTGGATAGTTCGGAGGGGGTCGTGGAGTGGTGGCTGGCTACAAGGTTGATCCAGGTAGAGGCGCTCTGGAGATTTCAAGATCACCACTTTTATCAGAATTTCATCAAGGAACTGAAAACAGGTTTACATGCCGAATTTCAAGATCATCGATCAAGATTTAGCATAAAAACCGATAAAACAGTAATTTTTATTTTCTGTAACCTAAAATCAACTCGAAAAACGGTACCAATCCCAAACGGTGGAAAACCTAAATAAACCCAAACAAACTCATACGAACAGGCTCTGATTACTCTTTCTCGCACTCTGTACTGACGGAAAGAAATTCCGTCGTAGTACTTTACATTGAAAAGAATGCGGATTATTATCAAAATCACAAACTTCTCACTGCTGACCAAAAACGAGTTGACAACAATATTCTTACATGAAAAGGTTGCGAGGTCGATCTCTCCGATTTCGATTAAATTTGGCATGCTTGTAGAATGGGAAAAATAGTCGACACGTATTTTTTCATATCTGCGGAACCCGATTTTTAAGGGGTGAAACGCACCCTGGAAAATAGGGGTGTTCTTCATTTTTCGTCGATAACGTTATCGTTTTCATCTCCAATATAGTGCGAAAAATCTCTAAAAATAGTACACCAAAGTTCTCAAAACAAATCTCCAAAAATAGTACACAAAAATTCGTCGATAACGTTATCGTTCTCATCTCCAATATAGTACACAAAAAAAATAAACATTGTTGTTGCAATTTGATGTTTTTTCTTCATATTTCGTACCGATATACGTTATCGACGAAAAACACCCCAATTTTCGAGGGTGCGTTTCAACCCCTAAAAATCGGGTCCCGCAGATATAAAAAAATACGTGTCGCTTATTTTTACCCATTCTGCAAGCATGCAAAATTTCATCGAAATCGGAGAGATCGCAACCTTTCCTTTCCAGTTGCGAATAATGTGAACAAAACCGTACGACTCACCCGGATTTTGCTTAGTATTGAACTATTGAAACCTCAACTACTGCCTGTTCGGTAATACAGACTAACGTGATTAATAAGACAATACAATCAATGCGATTCAGACTGCAAGCGTGCATTGAAGTGATCACTTTCAGGACCTTTTATAGAACTAAGTGTTTGCGCCGTTGTTTCAATCGATTCTAGGCTAAAAACATTGAAATTCCTTTTTGAAGAAACGTGAAAGTGAACGTATTTTTGGTTCCTTGATAAATTAAAATTAAAATTAAAATTAAAATTAAAATTAAAATTAAAATTAATTAAATTTAATTAAATTATAATTAAAATTAAAATTAATTAAATTTAATTAAATTAAAATTAAAATTTTTGAATTTTAATTCGGAAAAAAATGGAAGTGACTGATATATCTGAACCGCCTCCACCTGGATAAATCTCGCAGCCTCCACTTGATAACCCCCTGCGAACCGTGTAACTTTTCTAACCAAAGCTTTCAACTTTTCTAACTACTGCCGATAATTGTCGCCCCACCCGCTATATATACATACATTTGCAATAGCATATATACACACATAAACCCGAGTATGTCTGCGTGCGTTTACGAATGGTAGAATATATAAAAAAAAAATAAGAAAAAAAGAAAAAGATTCGAATGCGGTGAGTGCGACGAGAGATGGGAATGGAGAAGGGCACTGGAGAAACCCGGTGGCACAGGAGGAGGCTGCGTCAAGAGTATAAGTGCAGTGAAAGAACCGCGGTAGGTGAGAGAAATGCAGAAAGAAATAAAGAGAAAAAGGAGGACCGAGCTTGAGAGAGAGACAGCGTGAAAGAGAGAAAGAGAGAGGGAGTGAAGGGAGAGAAAGAGAGATGGAATTAGGGTGGTGATGGTGCTGCGAGTACATCCGAGCGACGTCTCGCTTTTCCCTCTCTCTCTCTCTCTCTCTCTCTCTCTCTCTCTCTCTCTCTCTCTCTACCCCTCTATTCCTTGCCGACATCGCGGATAGACCGAGAAAGGCGGGATGGGAATAGGGAGAGTTTCCTATGGTTTAATTGGGCGCGAAATCATTTCCGATGCAATGCGCGGATGCAGCCGTCGAGTAATCACCGTAAAAGCGTGTTCAAAAGAACACCCCCTGCGCCCTCACGCTCACTTGTACATCGTTTCTCCCTCGCTGTACCGATACGCCCGAGCACTGGCACTGTGCGTGGGTGAGCTTGTACCTATGTTTGGACCAAAGACTCGCGCTATATCTGCAAACACATACACACATGTATGTATATGCGTGTAAAGTATATTTAAAAAACCGACGATCTGCCGAAAACCCCACCTTTTAATTCCCGAAATCCATGATCACGTGGCAGGTACAGCCCCGGATAAATTTTCTCGAGATTTACCGAATGTTGACCCTTAGGGGGAAACGGTGGAGAAGCCGATTTGCCGATCATGAATTTTGGGGATTTTTTGAAGACTCGTCAAATGATGAAATTTGTTTCGGAGGATATAATGGAAATCTAAGGTGCAAACGTTTGCATTATCGGAATGCAGTTAAAAAGTTGTTTTTTATTTACCAATTATTTTGGCCTATTCAGACCGGAAGAATTATTCAAACTTTTTTACGGTCCGCATTGCAGCATCTACCAGTTTGATCTGCACTGCAAAAACTAGGCGTGTTTGATGTGTGTTCAAAGTGTGTAGAAGTAACACAACATAAATGCTGGACACGCGCTGCTATGTTGATTCTACATACGTATGCATTTGGTAACGCGTAATGCGTTGAAATTACTCACCTTCGTAGCTGTCCTCATTAATAATACGCGTATTCGAACACACATAAAGCGTGTAGAATCAACATACAAAGCCCATATTTACACACATCGGACTAGACAATACATGTTGATAGTAACTAACGAGCAAAAGTGACTCGGGAAAAGGCAACACAGTTTAAGTGTGTCAATTGCGAGTTATTGATAATATGTTTTAAAAATCACCTTGGTTACGGCATCACGTGAAACTCATTAGTTGATTTGACATCGATTGATTAACCGGTTAATTGAAGGCCACATTTGGTCTTAACTTTTTGTTTAATTTATCGATAATTTTTGAGTTTGTCACGTGGAACAATCTAAAATTGGAATCTATTTTCTAAAACATAGTGATACTGAGTGATACCTTTTATACATACTACAGAGTGCTATATAAGTACTGTTGAGTTCAGTTCAATAAATTCACAAATTTTGACGATACAAATCTTTTGGTATTCAATGTATTATTCTGACGCATCCCATGTATATACAGTACTGCAAAAATAAGTGGGTTGTTTTTACACACTTTGAGGGTGTAAATGACTGCAGACACTTTTTACACGTTTTAACGTGTGTAAGAAAATAATACACGTAAGTGTGTTTGAACGTATCTATCCGTGTTACTATTACACCGACAACAAGTGTCTACAGCCATTTACCCACCTAAAGTGTACAAAAATAAAACATGTATTTTTGCAGTGTGCGAAAAGAATATTTTTGATAATATCAATGACAAGAAGAAATATAAAGCACGACAAGAATTTCGTTGTTTTGCAGTGATGCAAACTTGAACACCAAAGTCCATTAGCCAATTTTTTCAGGCAAATCTAGGGCACAAGAATCACTCCAATATTTCTTTAGGACCCTCATTGGCGATCTACCATCTCTGTGTGCGAAACAAAGATTTTGAATAATAACAATAAATAAGAAATACACTGAAAAAAAAAACAAATTCGCTCATCCAACCAAAATTCTGTTGGTTTAACAAAATGTATTTTTAAATACGTTCAACTTGATTTTTGATTGGCATAACAAACCTTTTGTGAATCTAACTGATAGTTTTAGTGGTGTGAACTGTATCTTCTTTAGCATGTCGGAGCAACTGTTAAAACAACAAAATTTCGAGACAACAAAATGCGTTTTGCTCATTCAACGATTTCTTTTTTTCAGTGTATAAAATGCAAAATAATGTTTCTTGCATTTCGATGATACAAACTTCGACAATCTACAAAGCCTTATTCAGATTGGGAAAAAAATGCACACAACATTGGACAACATGTTGCCGGAAATAGATACGTCTATTACCCAGATTTTTTTGCATATTCAGGGCATAAGAATCATTCCGAAACTTTTCAAGGTTCCTCATGGGAGATCTACTATCTTAGTCTGCGAAAAAAAGATTTTTGATATTAACAACAAAAAATGAATATAAAGTACAAAAAATTCGTTTCATTTCAATTATGAAAACTTCAACATCGTACAAACTCTCATCTAGATTGGGAAACAAGTTGGTTTACGTTTTGCAGGAAATAGATAGTGTAATACGTATATTGCCAATTTTTTTTGCCATATTCAGGGCACAAGATTCGCGCCAACATATTCTTAGGATCTTCATTGGAGATCTACCATAATTATCTGCGAATGAAAGATTTTGGATAATGTAAAAAAGGAAATATAAAATACAAAATAATTTTCGTTGCATTTCAATAATACAAACTTCAACACCGTACAAATCCTCATTTAGATTGAAAAAAAAGCATCTTTGGTTACGGAGGGAGGCCTTTTGGCAAGGAAAAATGGCTGATTTTTTTTAAGGAAAGATTTCTTCACCATTTTCGAGACATAGGGTATGTTTTATTACTACTTTTGGCTGTTCCATGGTATTTTTTTTCTGTTGGTCTAGAAAAATGCTGGAGATATGGCACGGTTTTCTAAATGGGTTGAGGCAGATGTTTTTAGACGGCGTGACACGTAGTGACGGCGGGATAAATTTAAAAAAAACTGACGAAGATTTTTTTTCATTGATACTCATACTAGTACAGTCGTGCTGTATATTGGAATCGGAAAAAATTAGAAGAAGGCTAGTTTTTTGACAGGTGATTTTGTAGGTGCCACGGGTGCTAAAACCAAGTTTGCCTAAAAATCGGGGGGTAGGGTTTTTTTAGGGGATGTGGGTGGTTTAATGCCAAACTCCAACCCCCACGAGCTTGGCGCCGGGAGACAAAATCGAGGTTAGCGCCGAAGTCGTGGAAGTTCATTTTGGGGGTGAAAAAATGGGGTGAAATTTTGAAAAATCAGTTTTCATTCAATAACTCTTCAGAACAAATTCATACAATTTTTGTTCAAATGGAAACGTTGTAGCCCTTGAAAAGACGCGTTGATCGAGTATTCGATCAACCCTCTCCAATAATATCTTCACCCCCAAAAGAATTGTTGAAGAATTAACAAAAAAATTGTTCATTGAATAAGTCAAAAACAATGGATTTTTCGGGGATGTTTCAAATGTACGAAATGTAGAGAATAATTTTCTCTATGTTTTCGTTCCTATGCACAACTTTTGAATTTTGCTTTTTCGAACCCATCTCAGGGGTTGAAAATTCAAAATGAAATTCTGGGAAAACTATTGACCGAAACTAAAGAGATACGAGTTTGGCGCTGTGGACAAAAATGTAGCGGAGGGTTCAAGCTACAAATTCTTCCATGGCGGCGAATTCGTGCCGCCAATAGTTTTCCCAGAATTTCATTTCGAATGTTCAACCCCCGAGAGGGGTTGGAAAATCAAAATTCAAGGGTGGTCCATAGCAACGAAAAAATGGAGAAAATTATTCTCTACATTTCGTACATTTGAACTATACTCGAAAAACCGATTGTTTTTGAGTTATTCAATAAACTATTATTTTTTTTGGTTTTGTAACCATTTTTTGGGGGTGAAGATATTATCGGAGAGTGATGATCGAATACTCGATCGACGCGCCTTTTCAAGGGCTACAACGTTCCCATTTGAACAAAAAACGTCAGACTTTTTTTCTAAAGAGTTATTAAATTAAAACCGATTTTTCAAAATTTCACCCCACTTTTTCACCCTCAAAATGAACTTCCACGACTTCGGCGCTGTGGATAAAACTAAAGCCCGGATTTTTCTGAACATTTTGTCTTACGGCGCCGACCTCGTAGAGGTTGTAGTTTGGCATTAATCCACCCCCTTCTCCTTTCATCCCCTAAAAAAGAACCCTACACCCCGATTTTTAGGCAAACTTGGATTTAGCACCCGCGACACCTACAAAATCACCTGTCAAAAAACTAGCCTTCTCCTAATTTTCTCCGATTCCGGGTTTTTTCAGCGACAGCACGACTGTCCTATACGTAGAATATGAACTAAGAAAAAGTGAGAAATATTGAAAATTGGTGAAATGGTACACTTTGAAACAAAAAAAAATTGAATTTTCCGAAAAAATCGCTTCATTTTGCGCTCAAAAATATTTTTAAAAAATGTTAAGAACATCAAGGGTTATGTTTTAGAGCATAAGGTTAGAAAGATTTTTATCAAATTTAATCAGAATTTGTTGATTAGGTTTTTAGCTATACATCACGCCAGTTTTGAAAATGCAGTTTAGAAGACCGTGCCATACCTCCATCATTTTTAAAGATTAATAAACAAATAAAAAATATGGTCTAACAGCTAAAAGTAATAATAAAACATACCATACGCCCACAAAACAGTCAGGAGACCCAAAAAGATCGATTTTTCAAGATTTTTTCTTCAGAAAACCTTTTAATCTATTAACGTAAAAATTTGTACACATATTAAGGTAAGTTTTAACCGTATTTTAACATGTTTTATTTGTAAAAATAATTATTTTGAAAGCTGCTATAGGTGACCTCCGGGAGCACCTCTAAAAAAAGCGTCTTGCGGTGAGCACGATATCTCTGGACTAGATAATCTAAAATGAAAGAACCCAAAATATTTCGTTAGCATAATGGATTATCTTGTAATTGATCGAAGAAATAAGCAAAATAATAATTTTTGACAAAATGGCGGCTTCTAAAAAAAACGATTTTTGACAAAAATGTTGTCCTCAAATTGTTTATAAAATGGAAAATATCACCGCTAAGAAAAAACCTTCGATTAATTACTAAAAAAAATATACTTGAAAAGATTGTGTCAACATTTGAGACTGATCGGTTCAGCCGTTTACGAGAAATCTTGCTCACCGACTTCAAAAACACAGTTTTGAGAAAAGCGCCTTTAAAGTTTCAAAAGCACTTTCGAACGCGCTAACACGTCATTACAAATGTGCGTGTAACTTCAAGAATGTTCGCCGCATTGACAAGACATTTTCTGTGTGTCTACTTAGATATATGTACATTACGAAATTAAAATGAAAAAAAAAAAAAAAAAAAAAAAAAAAAAAATCGATTTTTCGAAAATTTTAACTGTATATAACCCCTTAAAAGAAAATGATGTAAAACATCAATTTTTTTTCTCCACCTAAAGGCATTTTTTCACCCAACCTGATAGCGAGAAATAGATAATGGAATACGTTGCTTCTTTCAATTTATTTGCGATAAAAAATGAACGGGCTCCTCTGCAATCGTTGCCGCACTCTCCTGCTCTCACGATTCTTCGAGGCCGCGATTCGAGTTGTAGCGATGCTTCTTCGATTCACGAGCATGCAGCCCGGTCTTTTTCTCCACTCTACCTAACGATCTTCTTACCGTCGTTTTCCCCTAGTCTCCTAATTGTCCTGCAGTGGTTGCGCTTCCGTGGCTGGGATTGATGCATCAAGCCTGAAACGAGGGATGAGGTCGTGTACGCTCAATAAGAAATTCTCGTATCTGGCCTCGCTTCTATTTGGAATTGGACACAGAGGGTGGTTGAACAATGTTGACTGTTTCTCTGCCCGAGATACCGCGTCTACGTACGTGGAGCTCGTATGAAGAGAGTCTACTTGAAAACTCTGTCGTTGAGCCGTCGTCATGCTTGGATTGACTCCACGTGAACGCACAGAGAGAATTACACGGTGTAAAAGAGTGACGTAGGGAGGGAGAATTCACTCGACTCTGTGTTTTGCATGGGACAATGACTTTCCTCCCAGGATCATTTACTCCGGACAATGACGTTGGGAATTGCCTCTTCTCTTCGAACTGATCGAAGAACAGAGAGGGATATATATATATATATATATATATATAGAGAGAGAGAGAGAGAGAGAGAGACCGGGCTGCATTCGTGCGTAGAATCGGTGACTCGATAATTATCACGTTCAACAGCCCATTCGATGGGGTTGAGCGAAATTACTTTCGCCACGATGTTTAAAATCGTACGACCTAAGGGAGCCGAGTCCGTGATAAGATCTTCGATTGAGGATAACCACGACTCTTACCATTTCTGGATAAGGTTCCGACCGACCCCCTCCCCCCACCCCCTTCGAGCTGAAATTTTGCACAAACCTTTTCTGTTAAGGCCTGGGGGCCAAAGAGGGCAAATTTTGTGATTTACTGGAGGCCCAAAAGGGCATAATTGGGGATTTTTTTCAGCGGAACCGAAAAAAAAATCGATATTACAAAATAGAGGTTTTATTGTACAAGTAATTGACTATACAACATTACTTTTTCATAACGCTACATGTAAAAATGGCGATAGTGCAGCATTTTTCCGATGACACCTTTATTTCTGGAAGGTCAATGACTGGACCAACAGCTCCCGAAACACAACAACTTTCGAAATCGGAATTTTTTGAACATTATAACTCCTAAAAGAGAAGAGATAAAAATATAAAAATTGGTGTGGATATTCCTTTCATGGGATAGGTACAATTTTACAAAAAAATCATGAAAATAGAAAATGGTAGGGGTAACTGGCTGGGTGAAATGGCGTGGAATGCCTTATATGTTAGCAAGTGTGTATGTGCGTAGGATATATATATATATATATATATATATCCATATATACTGCCGGCCAAAAGTTTGATTACACCAGTCGAAATTTCTTGCCACACTAAAAGTTAGATGGCGGACTCAAAAATAAAGATCATCAAATTTCTCAAGCGGTATTTTGAAGAGAACAAATTTACCTTCATTCTGCCTTTTTAGAAAAAAATTTACAATTTTTTTTGGGCCCCGTGCGCCTTGTTGAAAATGACTATTTTTCAGCTTTTTTGCACGTTTTAAACTGGTCGCACAACTTTTCGTTTTTTAGAAAGTTTCGTACAAGTTGTTTACTCCAGCATTGCATTTTTAGCTAAAAAATACACGTTTTAGAAAAATAGATTAATACAAATAAATTTGTAGGCAAATGTTGTGATTTTCTTAAAGGCCAAAAAGGGCATATATTGCGATTATGTTTTCAGCGGAACCGTAAAGTAAATCGAAATTTCAAAATAGAGTATTTATTATACACGTAATTGACTATACAAAATTATTTTCTCACAGCTATACATATTGAAATGGCGACAGTGCAGCATTTTTCCGATGACGCTTTTATTTCCGGAATGTCAATGGCTGGACCAACAGCTTCTATAATTTTTTCGTTAATGATAAGACACTAAAGTTTTTTCGATTATACATAAGAATAGCTATAGAAGTACGTAGGATTTTTGTGATATATTGTTTTTTTTTTATCAAAATGGCGCATTTTTAAAACGAAAAGTATAAAACGCCATGAAAAAATCGTCGCAAATTGAAGTTAAGATCCTAGGCTATGATCCTAGACTAAATTATAAAGAGACGTATATTTTTTATTTAAATTTTATACTGACCTCTCAAGGCATTACATCTATGAGGCTCACCGAAAAAATGACTTTTTGGGAATTCTTTTGAGAATACTGAAAGAGCGATCAAAGTGAGGTTTGGAGAGTTAACTACACGTCTTGGCGTATACAAAAAAAATGCAAAATGACGGCTCAGTGGTAGCTACACTAAGAGAATTATTTTGGCGCTCTGCGTGAGGACGCAGAACTTTTATGGATCAGCACCTAGAACAAAAAAGAAAAATGTCCATCATTTACATTAGTTTTGCCAAAGAAGTACACACGATTATTGAATAATACTGTTCTTCGGAAAAATGGCATCATTTAGAATACATTTTGTTTCTGCCATAAAATCGATCTTAATTTGTTAAAAAAAATAAGAATTGTTGATGTATCTCCAAAAATCTTGTGTACTTCTTTAGAGATTCTATCTGCGAAGTTAACCTCAAAACTTCAAGTCAGTCAAATAAAAACTACGCGCATTATGCGTTCTCCCGATTCCAAAGACATGGTGACGCGAAAAACGCATTCATAGTTTTAAAACTGATTTAGGAGCTATTGTCGACACGAAGGAATTGAAGCTCTCATTTAAATTCTCCATTTACCCCACCGGGGTATCTTACTGGTAGGTCTTTAGTCAAGTCGTACAATTTTTGCACAACGACTGGAGAATTTGTGCGTTCCGCAACGCAGAAAAAAATTAGTTTTTATTCAAAATAATTGATTTTCGTTAAATTTAGCACAAATTAAAGATAAACCGTTTCAAGCCTGTCGAAGCCGAATTGGAAATCACACAATCATTAATAGCATTATTGGAGATTAAAATGTTAAAAATCTTCTCAAAAAAATTGTAGAAAAAATGTGCCCACGATGAGACTAGTCTTCAAAATCATAGAATGGGTCAGTCTATTTTACATAATTTTTTGAAGAAAAAAAAATCAAAAAAGTCATTCACCTTTAAAAAAAAATCACTTTAGAAGCAAAAAAAACGTTGATAATGGTAGTGGATAAATTTTTGATATTTTTTAATGAAAGTATGCTTCAGAATGACAAAAAAATTATATATCGACATTTGTCGATATCTTAATTAGTTCACGAGCTATCAGCGTTTAAACATTTCCAAAACTTCCGAAATCGACATTTTTCGGAAAATTATAATGCCTAAAAGAAACGAGATAAAAATTAAAAAATTGGTGTGGATATTCTTTTGACGGGGTATGTACAGTCTTAGAAAAAAAAATCAGGTAAATAAAAAATGGAAAAAAATCAGGTAAATAAAAAATAGTCGGGGTGATGGGCTGGGTGAAGTGGCGTGAAATGCCTCATGTGTAAGTAAGTGTGGACGTGCGTACGAGTATTTATATATATATATATATATATATATATATATATATATAGGAACAACAGAGTTAAAGAGATAGAGTATTAAACGTGGACTTGAGCTCTTATCATAATGGAATCGCGGGACGAAGGGGGCGTTGTATTAACGGTCGTTGATCGCTACACAATGTCGATAGCGAACATCTATGATAGACGCGTACGTTCCTCCGCTTCCATGAGCAAAAGACAAAGCTGCCGTTGATGCTGATACCCATGACGGTGAATATCCAGCGCGCGACTTGCCAAAGAGCCTCGTTCAGGCTCCATTATGCGCCTACATGCGGCCAACGTTACGTGATGCGCCGTGCGCTCTGCCGTTGAGTTTAAGCCTCACTTGCTCCCACTATCCGATATTATTAGAGGATTTAATCTATTCGCAACGTCGCTCGTGTCATAATATCGCACTGAAAAAAAATATTCCTCGCCCAGCTTGTCTTACTATCGCCGGGAAAGAGGACAAGAACGACGAGAAAGACATTATCGAGCAATCGTTAAAAAAGGGATTAATTCATTTTTGCTCTCTCTATTTGGTGTCTGACTAGAGTCTGATACCGGGCAAATAGGTCTTCCCATTTTTGGAGAACGATTGTTCGAGAACACGCGATGAACGTTGCAGGTAACGGGCCATCGAGATTCGTGGAATTTCTCGAAGACGGGTCTTTTGTTCTGCTTTTGACCTAAATAATGTGGCCCAACTCGGGGAAGGATTGCACCCGTATTACCTATCGTGCACCTCATGCGTCACAATGTGTGTTGCAGCACCTCCTTTCCTGAATTCCCGCCCCTAATACCTCGTCTGATTGCTGAGAGCACATGGATCAATATTGCAATTACGACAGCATTAACATCGCGTTTATACTGGTATTACTGCTAAACCCGTATTAAGCGTATGAATGGCTATTAATGTGGAGAACGTTTCAAGATGAGATTGGACGAAACGGCCTGACGTGTTTGAAACTGCTTGTAAGCCAGGTGCAGTTGCTCGGCTATATGCAGAGCCACACATAGGTATGCGGTAAGTTCATTTTCAGCCGGTTCTGTCTACGTCATGTTGACTACCAGCATATCTGGATAGTTGAGGGTGGGCCTCGAAGTTTTTTATTATTGAATCGGTGAATTTGGAGCAGGGTGGCTAGAAAATGATTCTGGAGACGTTGGGGCTTACGTAATGTTAAGTATAGGAGCAATTGGTCACTTCGAGACGGTCTTAGAAGTCGAAGGGCTTCGAAATCCCTGTTCCGCATATATGGGTATAATAGTATGCACTCGAGACTGCACTAATCCGGACCTTAGGTTGCATGTCTCTTCTCCCGTTACTTGCGGCTACCCGTTGATCTTCGACGCTTCGTTCCCACTAATTAAACTCGACTGAAACAGCACATTCAGAGTTACGAGAGCACGAAGGTGAGTTCCAAAAGGCTACACACACCTTCCCTTCCTTGACTCTTGAGACTCATAACTCTCCCTATCACTCCCTATCACTCCCTCCCTCCCTCTCCCCCCCCCCCTCTCTCTCTCTCTCTACACACACACACACACACACACACACACACACACACACACACACACACACACACACACACACACACACACACACACACACACACACACATATTAAGCTATACGTACTCTAATCCATGTACATACATAGACAATTTGGTTGGATCAATTCACTCGACTGCGAATTAGTCAAAAATTACATTTTTCATCAGTTCTCAGCTCTCTCTCGCTCTTTCTCTTAAGGCCTTATGCCACAGTAACGGGTATAAAATCATGTGCGAATTTAACCATTTTTTTTCGTATGAAAAAATGATTCACTCATAAAATTAATTACACATCTATTTAGTATGAATATCAAGCTGTTAGAATTTTTTTATGTACAAAATCGCCGACTACCAATATTTTCTTTTGTTATCTTTTCTTTAGGCGCTCCGCGGCGTGATATTTAGCATCCACATTTTTTTATCTAGAATAAAAAACAAAAATTCACGTCAATCTACATTAAAACACCTAGAGAAGTACGTATGGAATTTAAAAAATATTGTTTTATTTAAAAGTTGTAGGTATTTGAACTTGAGAAATGAATTTTCAGTGAAAAATTTCGTTATAACTGCTCGCAAACTGCTCATAAAATGAAAAGTTTTCGATTAATCAGAAATTCCATATAGTTCTCTGCAAAATGCAATTAGGAACATTACTTTTAAGTTTGAAGTAAATCGAGTAAAAATTGTTGAAGTTATTCGTCACGGCAATTGGAAAAAAGCTGTTCCGAGAAGTTTCGAGCAGTCGGCCATTTTGTACATCGAAAAAAATATATATTTTCCAAACAGCTCGACATTCATACTAAATAGATGCGTAATTAATTTTATAAGCGAATCACTTTTTCATGCGAAAAAGAATTGTTAAACTCGTACATGATTTTATACCCGTTACTGTGACTTAAGGCCTTAATTATCACAATAAAACCTTCGTATGAACATATACTTTTTTCACATTTTGACACTTGGAAATGACAAGCTGTAGAAACAAGAGTTGGATTTTTTTAATCGACGTCGTTAAAGACGTTTAAAAAATCATCCGCCCATACAAAGGAAAATATTATAAACCATGGTCCGTCTGAATCGGACAAATAGATCCGATCCTCCACATAAACCGCCATAACTCGATGAATAGGCCGAATTTTTACAAAATCATGTTGAAAATTATACTTAAGGCCCTAGGCCATAAAACGATGCTATAAAAAATCGTACTTTTTAAATTTGAAGTCTATTAACCATCATTTTTCACATTAGCAAGCCATCAATGGGAAAGTTTCTTGATCCTACTTCAAAAAACAGGACTATTCATCCGAACGGACGATTAATTCATTTGACCAACTACCCAAGTGCGAAAATCGAAAAACTTCGCAGACTCCACGTATCGGAACTCTCAGCTTTCAGCTGAGTTCCTCATTACGTCTCGTCCTCCATTGATCCTTTATCATTCAATGTGCGCGTTAGAGAAAATTCTTCATCTCCGCGAACAGAATACCAGCTTCCAGAAGCTACGGTTTATAAGATTTTACTATTTAGTTCAATCAGGTTCCTAATGTACTCATCATTATTCAATTACTTGACATATCACGTATATACAACCAAGGGATTGAAAAGATAAACAAGTCAACGAATCGACGTTTCGCAAACGTTACAGTCTGCATCATCAGGGCTGAGAGCTCCGGAAGCCACATACTCTCCTCATTACATAAAGAGCGGTGAAAGCCTTAAAACTAAAGTCAACGAATCGTACAAAAATGACGTGTTAAAAAAGCCTTTGGATATTCGAAGATCGCGAGCGCCCTATTATAGAGTCGGATCGAAAATTGCGAGTGTTGGAAAATGGCTCAGTGTCGGATGCGTGAGGTGTGGTCAGTACTCTACATATTCTCTCCCAATGCCCATAGAGAAATATGTCTATACGTATGCGAAATACGTATAGAACGAACATCCAATCAATATATCCACCGCTGCTTCCCTCTCTCCATCTCTCTCCATCTCTCTCTCTTTCTCTTTCGCTCTTCACACGCATATCGTTGCAGCATCTACAGAGATACCAGGATAAATCTTCTTTCTCTCTCGGGCTTCATCATTTCCTTCCGACGATATGCAACCGCTCTTCTCCTGGGCCAGTTGGAATACAGCATTTGCACACATCGAGTGTTCCACTACGTACAGAATGGAGTTCGCGCACACACACACACACACACACACGCACGCACGCACACACGCACACGCACACGCACACTCAAACACACGCAATCGCACCCATACACACACACACGCACCCACCCACCCACCCACACACACACACACACACACACACACCCATACACAAACACACTCACACACACACACACACACACACACACACACACACACACACACACACACACACACACACACACACACACACGCACACACAAACACACAAACACGCACACACATACACACACACACACACACACACACCCATACACAAACACACACACACGCACACACACACACTCACACACACATACACACACGCATGCACGCACACATGAACATATACGCGTTCGTTTATGGTAAACATCGATCATTTCTATATGCTATATAGTCCCAAGGATAACAGAGATTTCGACATTTAGTTTGCACAGGCGTGTGCTATCAGCTTCCGCTTTTCTCCTTCTCCATCCTAGCACGTCGATGTTTCATGATTGGGGACTGCGGGTTAACGGACAACCAAATGCGACGTGAACTCGATCCATTATACATATTTATAATAATAATTATATATGTGTATGTATATATATATATATATATATATATATATATATTAGACTGATTCAAAAAAAAAACTTATTTTTTTTTCCTTCGGGATTCTCGTGCTATTGTTGGGCACTAATAAAAGAAAATTTCTCTAAAAAGATGGGCGCGGTCACTCAATTTTTAGAGGTGGCTATCTCGGCCTTTTTGTATTTGAATTTTTTTTAACGAACGTATTGAATTTAAGCATAGTCACGGCTTCGGGTTACGGATAAAAATCACATCCAGCAGCTATTTCGTAACAAAAATAAACTCTAACAATTTGAAAAGATTGCAATATTCACAATTCAAATCCAGGTAGATCAATAATGGCGTCTATACTACTCTCTTTATTCATGTAGATTTATTTATACGCATTAACATTTCGCACTTTTTACGAAACATTAAATTATAAGCTTTTATTCATAAATCATGTATTTACATTTTCAAAATGCTACACCTATATTATCTTCAAACTCATTTATATTTCTTTCCAGCCACTGTGCATAACATCGCGCATCGTGGTGTTGTTTTTTCAATGTGACTCAATTAAAGACAATTTTAAACAATGGCTCGGAAAAATGAAGACAAGACAATTTGGCTAATCGGCAAGGAAATTCCGAAAATAAGTACCCGTCATTTACCGTCAAATCGGAAAGTTTTGATTTTGTTCTTTTACAAACATAACAGAGAAAAACTGACCATACGTCGAAGTGCACATGAAACGATGAATGAAGTTTTCGAACAATGAAAATGTGCTGAAATTCCAACACGTCGATTGAATAACGCAATCTTGAAATTAATAAAACTCCATCTAGTCTGGAAAAAACTTTTAAAACATCGGGTTTAAAAGAAGTTGCCGTCACAATGGAGAAATAATCGAAACGTGTGATAGCAAAAATAACCGCCCAAGTTCGTTAACATTTTGGGCAGAACGAAAATGTGCAACGTTGAACAGTTTGTCCAAATCTCTCTTAAATTTACGCTCCTTCAATATTTGTGAGGGCAAATTCTTTTTAACCCGATTTTTTAAAAGTTTTTTCCAGACTAGATGGAGTTTTATTAATTTCACGATTGCGTTATTCAATCTACGCGTTGGAATTTCAGCACATTTCCATTGTTCGAAAACTTCTTTCATTGTTTCGTGTGCACTTCGACGTATGGTCAGTTTTTCTCTCTTATGTTTGTAAAAGAACAAACTGAAAACTTTCCGATTTGACGGTAAATGACGGGTACTTATTTTCGAAATTTCCTTGCCGATTAGCCAAATTATGTTGTCTTCGTTTTTCCGAGCCATTGTTTAAAATTGTCTTTACTTGAGCCACATTGAAAAAAAAACAACACCACTTACAAATGCGCTGCGCCAATACAAAATGGCGCCACGGATGCGCAGTGACTTGTGCAGTGGTATGCGCGATTTTATGTACAGTGGCTGGGAAGAAATATAAATGAGTTTGAAGATAATATAAGTGTAGCATTTTGAAAATGTAAATATACGATTTATGAATAAAAGCTTATAATTTAATTTTTCGTAAAAAGTGCGAAATGTTAATGCGTCTAAATAAATCTACATGAATAAAGAGAGTAGTATAGACGCCATTATTGATCTACCTGGATTTAAATTGTGAATATTGCAATCTTTTCAAATTGTTAGAGTTTATTTTTGTTACGAAATAGCTGCTGGATGTGATTTTTATCCGGAACCCGAAGCCGTGACTATGCTTAAATGCAATACGTTCGTTAAAAAAAATTCAAATACAAAAAAGTCGAGATAGCCACCTCTAAAAATCGAGTGACCGCGCCCATCTTTTTAGAGAAATTTTCTTTTATTACTGCCCAACAATAGCACGAGAATCCCGAAGGAAAAAAAATAATGTTTTTTTTTTTAATCAGTCTAATATATATATATATATATATATATATATATATATACAGGGGGTCCCTTTAAAAAAAAGCATTTCAATGAATCGAAACTTTGAGGTTCTACAAAAAGTGTTTCCTACTAACGTTTTATAGTTTCGAGGGCGACATCCGATGGTCATATACTGGTCATGTACATTTTTGTCTACACGTCTATAAGATACCGCGGTAACTTTTAACTTTTTAAATCGATAAACATGGTTTTTATTTTTTGAAAAGTTAGCTGTTTTAAAAACGAATGGAACGGAAACAAAATTATCTAGCTCAAGAATAAAAAAAGTAATGACACTTTGAAGTTTTTGTAAATATACAAATTATATACCCGCTATACGCGGTAGTCCGAAAAGTGACGTTGAAAATGAAAATCCAGATGTTCATGCCGATCCGAATCACCCCCATGTATGGTCCACGATCTTCTTTAGTTCTCGAGAGAAAAGCATTTTTTGATTTTTGTTTCGAATTTTCTTACATAGGTTTTTATTTTTTTCGCTTTTGTGAATGTACGTTTCTTTTAGAACTTTTGAATAGCAATTGAGAGTCATTTAGATTAGTATAAGTATTTTTTTTTGTCATCTGAATCTGCCTGAGGCTCTCGAACCTATTTGTTTAGATTTCATAAAAATCTACGAATACTGACAAAAATTGCGTAACTTATTGCCGAACTCCCGTGCTCACTAGTGCACTTCATAACGATGACACGTTATGATGATGACATGATGATAAAACTTTCGCATGAGCAGATACTTTTTTGTAATTTTGAAAATCACGCAAATGGCAACCTGTAGAAAAAAAGATCGACTTTTTGCAAAAAAGCAACTTTAACCATTTGTTATTAACAAATGGATAACGACGCATTTAAAAAATCATTTGATCTTATGATGGAAAATGTTACAAACTATGTCTGAATCGGACAAATAGATTTTGGAGATAAGACTCAATGCGTTTCATAAAACATGGTTCCGAGAAAAGCGCAAAAGGGTGGATCGCAGGGGGGTGGTTCGCTGTAGCTCAGTAGGCGATTTGGCCCTTCACTAAAACCGTCATAACACGATGAATATGCGATATTTTGACGGAATGATGATGCGAATTAAAGTTAAGGTCCTAAGCTATAGAACTATGCAATAAAAAATTGTATTTTTTAAATTTCACGCCGATGGACACCCTTTAACCATGACATTTCCCTTTAGCAAGCCACCGAGGCAAAATTTTTTTATTTTCCTTCAAAAAATAGGACTATCATCCGAATGGACAATTAAGTCATTTTACCGGGTACGCGAGTACGAAAATTGAAATACTCCGCAGTTTCGACGTATCGGAACTCTTAGCTTTTAGCGGTCCTCATTATGTGTCGTTCTCCATTGATCCTTCATCATTCAGGGTGCGCTTAAGAGAAAAAATGTTAATCTTCGCAAATAGACTACCAGCGTCCAGAAGCTGCGGTTCGTAAGATTCTAATTTTTTCTAAACCCAGCGACAAATATACTCATCATTGTTCAATTACTTGACATGGCAAGTATTTTCGAGCAAGGCATCCAAAAATATTTTTAGAACTGGTGTAAATATTTTTGGAACTAAATGGTATAAAATTTTTTATAAATAAATAGTACAAGTATTTTTAAACAAGTATAAGTATTTATCGAACTAGTATAAGTGTTTTTAGAACAAGTATACGTATTTTTAGAACTAGTATAAGTATTTTTAGAACTGGTATAAGCGTTTTAGGGCTAGTATAAGTATTTTTAGAACTAGTATAAGTATTTTTAGAACTAGTATAAGTGTTTTTAGAACTGGTATAAATATTTTTTTCGTGTGAACTTTAGTGACTAATCCTCTCAAACCAATTTTTCAAACTTCTGATCAAAATCTAAGGCGTTTACGTTCGATTTCAGTTGGTCATTAATTTATTGTTCAACAGTCTACTTCATAACGATAACACGACTGTAAATCGCGAGGAACGTACATACGCAAAAGAGAAAAACACAAAAGTTCGTAGAACATACATGGAGGTGATTGGGATAGGTATTCATACAAGGCAGCTAGGTTTTCCTGTTGGGCTTTACTTTTCGAGCCACCCTGTATATACGCACGCACGCACGCACGTGCGCTTCTATATACGTGCGTGCATTTATGAGGATGCATAAGTGTCTGTGAATGTGCCCGTACAGCGAGAGAAATCCGAACGCCCGTTACAATAATCGTTATCGTAGTACGCAAGCGCAAATTTTCCTGCATCCGCGCTTGCGTTCGATCGTCTCTAGTTCCGTGGGCTATATTTTACATATACCCCGAAATATTGGGGCGTTAATGCCCCCTTTTCTCTCGCCCTCCCCCCATCTGTCAATCGACGCTTTGAACACGCAAATAACGACCGTGTACACCGAGTTGATTTTCCGAAAGTCGTAGGGTCAATGATTACCTACAATTAGTGGTACATGCTCTCGATGGAATTCTCTCATCAAACCTATTAAGGATACCCCGGCGGACCATACATAGGGGTGTTATTACATTTTAATGAAGGCCTTACCCTCCCTTTACACGGTTATTGCGACGCTGTTGTGATTTTTTGATAATTAGAATCGGCCATCGCAAATTCTCCGAGTTTTATCGTTATCTATTATTACCGATCATCGTCTAGACTGAGGCATTGAGAGAAAAAATCGTCGTGGATTTTCCAGCCATTATAATTTAATATCGAGTTCGTAGAACACGAATACAGAATTTTTTTTAATCGTGGGAACAAATTGATGCGGTATTGGAAAAGGATCGTTGATACGTGGAACAGCGCACGCCTCGATCGAAAGCTCTCATCAGAACTGTATATATGACATACCGTCAATAATCCGACAGCCCATCCGTCGCTTGCCGAGAGCGCTATATATATATATATATATATATATATATATATATATATATATATATATATATATATATATATATGTGGAAGAGAATTTCGAGACAGGTGACTTCGCACCTATTAAAATGAAATACAAATCTAAATATCTCAGATCGCTACCAAATATTTGGTAGTGGTCCGAGATATTAAGATTTGTATAATCGATTCTGACCTTGAATGACCTTGAACGACTTTGATGATTGAAGAAAAATGTACCATTCTATTTAAAAAAGTGGAGGTGACTTCCACTGTGCGTGAGCGCCTCAACCGAAATAAAAAAAATATTGGTCGCATTTGATGGCCCCCTTCACACCGTACGCCTCCACCGATAAAAAAAATAAGGTGGCCCAGTATGACGGCCTTCTCGAACACTGAAACTTTTGCCTGAAACATTTTTGGATATGATCAATAGTATATATATATACACACAATTCCCCTCGCTCCACCCTCTCAGCAACTACACCGCTTTGATAGGTGTGTTGCAATAAAGACAGACGATTAGTTCAATCAAATAGAAAAATGGTTACTTAATTTAGAAAAAAATCAAATAGGTACATTTAGTGCATTCACATAAATTGTTTTTTGAACAGATGAAACCGAATTGCAGATTTATGAGGATTAAATAAAATATTTAGTTATTGGATGATATTAAATGGATTTTGATTTGAATAAATAAATATATTTAAAATACATAATTCTAATAATGGAATGCAATAGGAAAAATTTGGTGACATGAGAAATGTCGTTAATTCGAATTTAAAGAAATCAAATAGATGAGGCTAGTTAATATCAATAGAATCTTTCTGTCAGTGTATATTGTTCTGATTTTCTGGTGCACAGACGTTTTACTCAAGTATCTAAACCAAGGTCTCAGAAGTATTGGCCTTCCGCTGGCTGCTTGATGCGCTAACCGGTATACGGCTAAGCGGCCACCGCTCCGAGTATCGGCCATGCACAACGCCGCTTAACTCAAAGTACTGCCGGAGCCGAACTCCGACCGCCCACCTACCACTTTCGATTAACGTATATATGTATAAGAAAATTACGTTCTTTCGATGAGAGTAGTCTACCGTAAAATCGCCAATGAGCCGTAATTCATCAAGCTCGATATACATGCGAGACCAGCTCTCAATGGAGCTCTTTGCTGTGAAAGGAAAAATATCTATGCTTTTTTTACAAAGAAGAATAAAAAAGTGTTGAGCCCGATACTCGAGTTACTCTCTATCCCTCTCTCTCTCTCTCTCTCTCTCTCTCTCTCTCTCTCTCTCTCTCTCTCTCTCTCTCTCTCTCTCTCTCTCTCTCTCTCTCTCTCTCTCTCTCTATCTGTCTCTCACTCTCGTTCGATCATCTGAAACGCCACTGAACCACGCGCGTATACCTCATAGAGAACGTGACTTTAAAAAACGCATTTCACGCTTGAACTTTGAGCTATACAAATGAGCATATATTTTTTAGCGCGCAGAGAAGGAGAGAGAGAGAGAGAGAGAGAGAGAGAGAGAGAGAGAGAGAGAGAGAGAGAGAAAGAGGCAGAGGCTCTGGTAGACTTTGCACGCCCGCAGACCAGAATTCTTCTGGTCGTGAATTACGAAAGTCGTTCAATGTATTTTTGAGATACGACAGCTCATCAATTTTTTTGTCCCGTAAATAGTTCTTCAAAGCTCGAAACAGGTGATAGTTGGTAGGTGCTAAGTCTGGTGAATACGGTGGGTGTGGTAGAACTTTCCATCTTAGCTGCGAAATAGTTTCTTGTGTCATCTTAGCGACGTGGGGTCGAGCATTGTCATGGAGAAGCCAAACTTGAGGACGTTTACGCCTTTTCTGTTTCATAATTTTAGCCACCTTTTGCAGTTGTGCAAAATAAATCTCTGTCTGTATTGTGGTGTTGGTTGGCTGAAATTCGTAATAGAGCATGCCCTCAGAATCCCGCCAACAACAGAGTAAAACTTTCTTCCTTTCACGGGGTCGTTTAGGGGTCAGTTCTGGTTTTTCCCCTTTCGGTAGCCACTGACGCTTACGCGTGTGATTAACATACAACACTCAGCTTTTATCCCCAGTGACTATTTCTTGAAGTAAATCCTTTCTTTGCAGACGATGCAGGAGTGAAAGACAGATGGACATGCGTGCTGCTTTGTTTGATTCGCTGAGATTGTGCGGTATCCAAGACGAAACAACTTTCCTATATCCCATCTCTTGTAAATGTCGAAGGATCGTGGGATGACTGTAGTTGACTTTGTTGGCTTATTCTCGTGACGACATGTTAGGCTTTGCCTTTATAAGTGCTCGCAGTTCTTCATCGTCCACAATCGATTCCCTGCCGGACCTAGGTTTGTCTTTAAAAGATGTATCGCTAGAATGAAAACGCTGATACCAACGGGAGACCGTTGAATAATTAACTACATCAACCTTGAACGCACTGCACATATTACGGGCTGCGGCTTTTGTAGAATGTGCTTGCAAGAACGCGTAATATGCGATTGCTCGAAGTGCACGTTGATCCATTTTTGCTCATACTGACTTCGCCGAACAACTGACTCGCTTATATATCCCGCGGCATGGAAGGTTCTAGACCATTCTTGTATTTCCTATTCTCGAATGTTCTCGAACTTCGTTATTAGGAAAAATATTTTAATTGAAAAAAAGTGTTGCAAGATTTTTGTACCAACCCAATATGTGTGTGTGTGTGTGTGTGTGTGCGTGTGTGTGTGCGTGCGTGCGTGCGTGCGTGCGTGCGTGCGTGCGTGCGTGCGTGCGTGCGTGCGTGCGTGCGTGCGTGCGTGCGTGCGTGCGTGCGTGCGGGCGTGCGTGCGTGCGTGCGTGCGTGTGTGTGTGTGTGTGTGTGTGTGTGTGTGTGTGTGTGTGTGTGTGTGTGTGTGTGTGTGTGTGTGTGTGTGTGTGTGTGTGAAGTATTAAATAGGTAAAATGCCTGCTGCAGGGAAACAGAGAGAATTCTCAATCAACGTACCATGCGATAATGCAAAATAATCATAAGTTCTATCGGGCATTTGATGAAAAAAATCACCGAACATTTTCACAAATGCACGCCCTCGCATCTTTTTCCCTGCCACGTGCAGGTACGCATACCGAGCTCAGGACCACAGACGCATCATAAAACGAAATTTGGTGCGCCTACGCAATGTGAATTATCGAAATTATTGTGTCTCTTTGAAAAATCGACTACACTGCAAAAACAAATGTGTTGTTTTTACACACTTTAGGTGCGCAAATGGCTGTAGACACTTTTTACACGTTTTAACGTGTATGAAAAATAACGGTGTAAAAATAACACGGATGGATGGGTGCAAACAACACACTTACGTGTGATATTTTCTTACACTTGTTAAAACGTGTACAAAGTGTGTTCAGCCATTTACACATTCAAAGTGAGAACAACTCACTTATTTTTGCAGTACTATATATACATGGGATGTTTTGGAATAATAAATTGAATAACAAAAGCTTTTTATCGACAAAATATATGCATTTATTGAACTGAACTAAACAGTATTTATATATTACTCTGTAGTATGCATGAGAGGTGTCACTGTTTTTCTTGTCCTCGCATAGACTAGGTTCTTATACAGCTTCACGATGACAGCCACTTTTTGCTCGTCGGTGATGAACGTCGGTGAAACAAAAGTACGTCGCTAAAGATTCAATGCAGCTATCGAGGTTTTGGAAAATAGATTGCAATTTCGGGTTCTTCTACGTGAGAAACTCAAAAATGATCTATAACTGAAACAAAAAGTTGAGACCAAGGTGATTTTTGAAACGTATGATCAATAACTCGCAGTCAACAGACTTAAACTGTGTTGCTTTTTCCTGTGTTATTTTTGCTCGTGTGTTGCTATCGACGTTTGTTGTTTAGTCCAATGTGTGTTAATATGCGTCTTGTATGTTGCTCAATTTATTCTACACGCTTTATGTGTGTTCGAATAAACGTGTTATTGATGGGGACAGCTACGAAGGTGTGTAATAATGTAATGCGTAAAAATTGCACACTCACGTGTGTAATTTTAACGCATTACGTGTGTAGTTGTAACGCATTACGTGTTACCAAATGTATAAGTGTGTAGAATCAACAGAGCAACGCGTGTCTAGCCCTTGTGTTGTGTTACTTTTACATACTTTGAACACACGTCAAACATGCCTAGTTTGAAAACTATTTGAAAATTTCGGATTGGGGTTTTAATTATCTAAAAGTATATACATTCAAAAATATGTTTAATTTTCTTTATTTACAAATATCAAACATATACAAGGATATTATATGATCCTAGGAGTGTCGTGAAAAAATCTGCGTATACGGTACCCACTGGCGTTTCTTCAAAAATCATCTGAAAAAAAAAACCAAAAAGATTATTAAGTTAGATACTATAATCTAGTACTCGTCATAGCCGATTTTGAAAATATCGATTTACGACAAAATGGCGGACGTTCGAACATAAATAGTGATTTTTGGGCCAAAAATTAGTTATTATTTTGCCTATAAAACAAAAACTAAGTAACGGAACAAAAATCCTATGACAAGTACTAGATAATGGGCTATAGAATAACCACAAAAAAGCTCAAGGCAATCAGTTCATTGGTTTTCGAGAAATTTTGGGTACCGATTTGAAAAACGTGGTTTTGAGAAAAAACGCGTTTGAAAATTTGGGAATAAATAAATCATGAAATTTGTCAACTTACATGGAATCATCGATACCAGGCCCATAGTGTAGGTCTTCAACGGTCGACGGAATGTTCATAGCTTCTAAATCGATTTTTTCGACCATCTAGGTGTATATCTCTCCTCAAGCCACAAAAAGCATTCAAACGTTGTTTACAATTCGTGCTAGATATTATCGATCCTAGTCGCGAAAAAACATTTTGGATAACAATAAAGACAGAGGAATAAAAAAAATAATTTCATACACTTCGACGGATGCAACTTCAACGCCGTAGGAAATTGCTGGTCAAGAATGACATTATTTTCTCATTACCATCGAGGACTATCGAGGACGTGCACACGTCATACGAGCTTTCGTCGAATAATCATCATTGGAATAGCGCGTACCACGCACGCTATATACGCGTATGCCATATACATTGTATATAAGCAAACCGTCGACAAACATATATATATATATATATATATATATATATATATATATGTATGTATATACATATTGTACAGTATAATCAAGGATTGATCAAACGAATATAATCAACAATGGCTGACGTAAATTGAGCCACGACCGGGATGCGACCGAGATTTTGGGGAATGGACCAACTCATGCATAAAATCTATCGTCGAAACTCGAAACGCCGTATGTCAGTCAGTTCCAACGTGTTGAATTATGCAAGATACGCCCATCTGACTTGCTAAGTTAAACGTCCTCACATGAAACACATATACGATGGAATATATAGCGGGCGAGTTTGGCATTCGGTGCGGTCCACTTTCGCACCCGATGTGTGACGAGAGGCGTTCCCAGGGTTGGTGAACACCCGAAGAGCCCGCGGGTCGAAATAGCGAGGACGGGCAACGAGGGAGTGAGAGAGAAATGGCGACTGCACACCTACTTCGCATAGTCCTTTGAAAATGTAATTCAAGAGGGAGCGAAGACAGAAGAACGTTAATTTTACGAGAGCTGATAATCGGAAATTCCGTCGTAAAGAGAGAAAGAGAGAGAGAGATCGAGTGACAGGAGATATTGAGATCGAGGAAGAAATGTCAGTTGTGCGTCCGCACATTGAAGTTTGCATCTTTGAAATGCAACGAAAATGATTCTTCTTTACTTTCTCAAATTTCTATTAGTGTATTTTGCTACAAAAAATTCTCGACATTTTTGTAAGTTGCTTACTCAGTAATCTATGATTTAGATCTGCAAAGAAAGATTTTGTAGAATGATGAAAATAAAAATATAAAGAAGCATTATCGTTGCATCCCAACGCGACCTTCAACTCCTGTCTCATAACATTTTTCTAAATAACAATCACCCGATGGACCGTTCAATTGATAATCGCAGCAGAGACGAATAAATTTCAGGTCACCAGAACAACAGATTGGAGATAAGTGCCAGCCTGTTTTTGGAATCCACTATGTACGGGAAGATAACCGAACCGTCCAACAGTGACGTTGCGGAACAACAGTGACGTTTGTTCCGCAACGCATCGTTGAACGCCTGCAGTTCGATCGACCCCTATTTCTCGATTCTCCCAGGGTTCCGATCAAGTCCACGAGCGAGATGACTACGTCCTATATCCATGCATACCCACAGGGTTGCCCTGATGTATACCCACACTCTTGTCCAATGGACGCTTGTACCACAATGTACAGTTGATGCCAGGCAGGAATAAGCTCTTTAAATTATATATATACACACGATGTGTATGTGTATGCGCATGTATTGGGAATGGTGTGGTCGTACTGAATAGCGTCGAGGGACGTTGAGCCTTTCTCTCGCTCTCTCGCGCGATTACGATCGATTTGTAGCTCGACCACGGGCGAGGTTAACCCCAGCAATCGTGCTGCCGAATCGTGTAAACGGGTCTTTGGAAACCAATGGACCTGGGCTCCGACCCACATTGCCACGCTGGTGACGAGCGGTTTCGCATTGCCAATGCTTCTGGGCTCAATGAAACGTACTCTTGAACAAAAACAAAACAGACGTACCTGCCTTTCTCGCAGATCCTCCTCGTCCAGGCAAAAAGAACGCGATCTATCGGCGTCTGCGTGCAGGAATCTTGAAATGGAAGATCGGTACGCCTGGGCACACTGCCGGGTGAAAACATCAATTGCACCGTTTTTTTTTCCTAATGCTACATTGCATGTACACTCAGAAAAAAAAGATTTATTAAGGACAAAGAAGTTTGTCTCCCGGTAAATAATTTTTCTTATTCGTATGTCGGCCTACTACGATTGTATTAACAGCTAAGAACATTTTTTTATTTGAGTTTATGTTTAAGATTTGCTAAGAATTTTTCTCAACATCTAATAGGATATATGAGTTAGAAGAAATAGGTATTTTATATTCGACAAGTAGAGTTTTTCTTAACATCTAATAGGATTCTTCATAATCCCCCAGCTGTTTTTTTTTCGAGGAATTGTGTCATTTCGTTCGTCATTATTTTCTCACTTGAACGTTTTTTCTCACTTTATATTCTTACTTACAATTAAATCATTCCTCACTTTCGAGTTTCTCACTTTGGAAACGCAACTCTGACACTTGTGCCAAAGGCATTGGCATAGGAAGAAGCCACATGGTAAGCGTATGCGTAAGCTACATCTGACGAGCGGCCTGCTGTCGGACCCGTCGCGTTGAAGTGCAAAGTGCGCATCCGCGCATGAGTATCATAGTCGCGAAAAAAGAGGTTTTCGTGATTGGACAGGAGTAATTATTTGATTCGAGCAAATATTTATTCAAATTTTCTATTTTAAATATGGCTTTTAATTGATGTGAAAAATCGGCACGTAAAAAAACATATTTAGTGACGCCGAATAAATGCTGTAGTTACAATCACATAAATACTGTCTTCATAGGAGTAAACATTTATCAATTTCTAATGAATTATGTTCTAATGTGCCAGTTCATTAGAATACAACAAATGTTTTTTTCTGAGTGTAGTGCCACTCGGAGTATGTGGAGCAGTGGCATCAGTTGGCTTTGGTGACGTTGGGGATTCTTTCGTTCTGGGATTATCCATGTCGTCGGTGGTTACGTAGAGTGATAACGAACGAGCATGCCTGAGTCGACGACGTATTCTCTCGTGAAAACCAACGCAGCATCCCAGGCGGAACGATCTATGCAACTGTCGGGCTTCACAATAGTTCGCAACCGGAAATGTGAGACGTTAAGCGGTATAGGAAGCAAGGGAGAGAGAGACAGGAAGGGCACATTCGCCGAACTCGAGCTTACGGAATTATCGTAGTGCTGGAATGGCTTCTCCCACAGGTAGTCATGAACATCCTTGTTACGAGGCTAGTTGGTCGGCAGTAATTTGTCTTCCGTGAACCGCTCATCCCTCATCACTCCGATAATTGCAAGTCTCGTCGATATAGTCTGACAGATGTACAGATATGTTCGCGCAAAGACAAAGACAGAGAGTGAGCAAGAGAGAGAGAGAGAGAGAGAGAGAGAGAGAGAGAGAGAGAGAGAGGGAGAAATTAGAAAGGTTATTTATGCGGATAGTGTTGGTTCTGTAGCGAGCCTCTACTTTGGTCCATTCGTGCCGTTAATAGGGTTGCCACTGCGTTGATTGATCATTTGTAATTGAATACACAGTCGCTTGGTACGGGAACGTTCATCAAATGTATGACGAATGGAGATAGGATGTGGCGGATGGATGAGGAAGACATATATGTCGTCGGATATATATATATGTATATATATATATATATATATACATACAGTATAATAGATTGACAGATAATTTATTCCATCGGGCACATCTCGAATCGAACTCTGATAAAAACAGGCGATGAGAACTCAGCATTGACATGTTATCCATTCAGGGTGGCCTAAAAAGTGACGTCCAGGAGAAACATCTAGATGATAGATCACCTATCCGAACCACCCCCATGTATGTTCTACGATTCTTTTGAGTTTTCCAGAAAAAAACATTTGCATTTTCTATTTTCGCCCTATGCAGGCTTTCTCAGGTAAGGCCCTACTAGGCTTTCTCTGATAGGGCCATAAACAGGCTTGCCCTATAACTGCCTCAGCAGTCGATGCCCATAACCTCTTATTTTTTACGTGGAACCTCCGACTCGACAGCATCGTAGCTTTTTTTTTAGTTTCGACGTATTTTTGATTTATATTTTTTTTTAAAGTGTTATGGACTCTAACAATAAAAAAACGTTACGCCACTCGGATGCGTGTTCGGAGATTTCGGCAGTTCCGTGAATCTCAGAGTGCAGATCAAATTGAAGATGAGTCATCGTCGTCGTGCGAACAAGGTATGTATAATCTATAACCATGTTTGAAACATCATACTTAAAGAAAATGTTTTTTTTTAAATCGATGTTTTGAAACATCTGACTGCATCTCACCCCGTAAAATCCCTAAATAATATACGTATTTATCATCTCCCTTCGATGCAACATGATACGTTGGCTATATCCGTTTTAGGTTGCCAACATAATGCAAACTGTCAACGTTTCCGCAACACTACAGCAAACAGTCTCGACCATATTCAAAAAATTCATCACAAGAGATGTTATAATGCAACACACGGCCGACAAAGATACTGGGAAAAAACCTGTCCTCAGCAAAACCAATTTCTATGCTTGCGTTCAAGGTATCGGGAAGGGATCAATATGTCTAACGCTTAATGAAGGCCCCAACTGTATGTATCTAAGAATCATCATATAGCACGATGTTCATTTTATAGGAGCCATCATCACGAAACACTCGAACGCCGAGAACGCAACGCCGATCTACTCAAAAGATATTGCGCAAGCGGTGGGGAAAGTCATCAACAATGCCAAGGTCTGGGAGGGCAACCGCCCGTATAGAAATAAAAATACCACATAAAACGCAGGCCAAAGTATATATATGTTACTATACTACTCAAAATATGTAATTAAACAATATTTAAAAATAAAAGTATTTATTAATATGTACTACTATAATTACTAATAATTTGGTACATATTATTACTACAGTAGTAATATGTACCAAATATGTCCAGGATTTGAAATTTATCCTTATATGTTCCGTGTGAGGGAGAATGACCTAATCAGGCAGAATTATAAATGCCTGATCGGGCAGCCTGATACGGGCCTGACAGGGGACAGGATTCGGTAACCCGATATGGCCCGATTAGGCAACCTGATAGGGGCCCGATCGGGCAACCTGATCGGGCCCATATGTGACACAACGTTACATTTCCTAGTAGGGCCGTTTCAGGCTGCCCTATTAGTGCCCTACCAGGGCAGTCAGGCAACCTGAATGGGCCCTGATCGGGGCCCGATCAGAATTTCTACGCGGGATGTACTTACTTCTTGGAAGCATTTAAAATCAGTTGGGTGTCGTTTAGACTAGTCAAAGTATTTTCTTTGTGACCTGAACTTTAGTGACTGATCCTCTCGAACCTATTTTTTTAAATTTGATCACGATCTAAGGCATTTCCGTTGATATTCAGTTGGTCATTCATTTATTCCTTAACTTAAAAATAATTATTTTCTTTCACAAAATGAAAAACATTGTAGAAGATACATGGGGGTGATTCGGCTAGGTATTGACACGAGGCATCTAAATGTGCCTTTCGGACGTCACGTTACGGATCAGGCTGTATATGTGTACATATATATCCTCGTATGTATTAGATTATACGTGCATTTATATGCAAACAAATTAAACTTGGAACTTTACTTCCAAAATTGATCATGAAATTCCTATTGAAATAAATGTAAGAAAATTGTTATTTTTCCACGTGGCCACAGTTATTAAATTTTGATTGGTGAGAATATCCCTTGTTCTTACTGAGTTACTGACAAGGAACATCCCTCAGGTGACACCCTTCGATTATGTTGAAATTCGGATATATTTAAAAGCATCGAAAAGTAAGCGATACGTATTTTTTTCTATCGGCGGAAAAACGGTTTTAAGTGGTGAAACGAACCCTCGAAAATAGGGGTGTTTTTCGTTTTTCGTCGATAACGTTATCGTTCTCATCTCCAATGTATAGTGCACAAAAAAATAAACATTGTTGCAATTTGAATTTTTTTAATATCTCGTACCGTTAAAACGTTATCGACGAAAAACGAAAAACATCCCCATTTTTGAGGGTGCGTTTCAGCCCTTAAAAGCATTTTTCCGTCGATACAAAAAATACGTATCGCTTACTTTTCGGTGCTTTATAATATATCCAAATGTCAACAAAATCGAAGGGTGTCACCTGAGGGATGTTCCTCGTGAGTTTATCCTGTATTCTTACTTACTCGGGAATTCGGCTTAAATTTGCGCGAGCCGGGGAAAAATTCTCACCATCGAGTGTATGCCTGATGGCTACGCAGGAATAAAGTTACAATCTTTTGTGCCGATGATATGAATACGCGAGCTTGGGAAGCATCTGACCGAGCTTACGGACCGGTAATGGAACAGCCACGACGGAATAACGAGCGGGTCACCCGGCGAACCGAGATATATAGCGAGAGAGAAAAAGAAACAAAGAGAGCGAGAGACCCAAGGATTCCCTAACAAAGGAACGCCCCATGGTCTCTTTCGACTTCCATTCAATTACAGTTCCGCTAATTAAAAATGTATAATGCATACAATGGTGAACAAAAGTAAAAATCGAACGATCACCGTCTGAGGTACTACAAAAATGATATTGAACGCGACGACAAATATCTTCTTTCAATTTCCAGCGATCATAACTGTATTACAGGGTCGCTTGAATCGATTGGCACTTTTCGCAAAAGTTCGTGGCCTTTGTGTCGGGGAAAAAAAAGTTGAGCTGAATAAGGTAGAAGTCCGATGAGGAAAACTCCGCTCGTAGTCGATTACTTCTGGTCGAATAATTTTCACCCGAAACCTAAGTTGAATCAATCGACATTTATATATCTATATTTATATGTATGTATGTATACATTGAGTTGCCTAGCGACAAGTGCCATTGAAAGCGTAGTTAATTCAAGGTGTCGCTGAAAGATACGAAAAGCTCGAGTACGTTTCCCTCTTTCGATCCGTGCTCTGCACAACCAACCGAGAGGGATTCTTCGCTGCTCTGAGAGCGCGAATTTTTCTTCTCCCTTTTCATCGCCTCTTTATAATTTTTTTGCCACGATAACTACCAAAGTCTGATCCGCGTTTAGCTTTCTCTGGAGTTCGCACCAATAAAAGTTAGATATATTTGGCGGATGGTCCGATCGGAACGACAATGATAATTTAAAGTCCCTAACTTTGTGCTTATAAATATCGGGTTGTATCAACGCCTACGATAAATCGTGATAGTCGGAAAGTATGTCTTTTCGGAGGATCTCGAAGTTAGACCTTTGACTAACGAGAGAGAATCGCAAGGGGACTTGGCATTTAGCTTTGATCAAACCGACACCGGCGGATGGGCGGTTGAGGTCCGGCTCGCGCGGTCCTTCGAGTTAAGCAGCTCTGTGCATGGCCAATACTTGGAGCGGCGACCGCTTTGGCGTGCACCAGCTGGCGCATCAACCAGTGACCGGAAGGCGAATAGTTCTGAGAACCTGGTATAGATTAGTTAGGACGAAGTGTGTGCACCAGAGAATCAAACGAATATGGGGCGTTCTATACCGCTACGGGTTTTTCACAGTTTGCACGTATCCTCGGAAATGCGGTATAGTGTAGCTTAAGAAGTCAGTGGACACAACGGAAGTTAGATTAGACTAGGGAACTGCAGGTAGGGAGTGATAGGAAAGGATTTAATTTGAAAGGGTAATACGTAAGAACCCGCAAGGGTTGCATCTAAGGAAATATGTATTCAGCTTTGCTCGGCAGATGGCAAATGGAGAATGCCTGCTTTCCATTGGATCCAATGTGTACAAAGTGTACAACTGCCAGTACCTACTTGCGAGTACATACTCCTTAAGTAGCCTGGAGGCAAGTGGATAGCTGGACTTTCGCGAAATTGGTGGGAAGTTTTATAATCAGAAGCGAAGTGCGGGTCGGAAATCATACGAAAGGGTTCAATTGAGAAGAGTAATACGTAAAAACCCGCAAGTGGTGAACCCAAGGAAATATGTATTTAGCTTTGCTCGGCAGAAGGCAAATGGAGAATGCCTGCTTTCCATTGAATCCAATGTGTACAAAGTGTACAACTGCCAGTACCTACTTGCGAGTACCTACTCCTTAAGTAGCCTGGAGGCAAGTGGATAGCTGGACTTTCGCGAAATTGGTGAGAAGTTTTATAATCAGAAGCGAAGTGCGGGTAGGAAGTGATAGGAAAGGGTTCATTTGAGAAGAGTAATACGTAAATACCCGCAAGTGGTGAACCCAAGGAAATATGTATTCAGTTTTGCTCGGCAGATGGCAAATGGAGAATGCCTGATTTCTATTGCATTCAATGTTTACAAAGTGTACAACTGCCAGTACCTACTTGCGAGTACCTACTCCTTAAGTAGCCTGGAGGCAAGTGGATAGCTGGACTTTCGCGAAATTGGTGAGAAGTTTTATAATCAGAAGCGAAGTGCGGATAGGAAGTGATAGGAAGGGGTTTAATTGAGAAGGGTAATACTTAAAAACCCGCCAGGGTTGCATCTGAAGAAATATGTATTGAGCTTTGATCTGGAGATGTTGAATGGAGAATGCCTGATATCTATTGTATCTTCTGCGTACAGTGTGTACAACTGCCAGTTACCAGTACCTACTCCTCAAGTAGCCTGGAGGCAAGTGGATAGATGGACTTTCGCGAAATTGGTGAGAAGTTTTCTAATCAGAGACCCCTATAAACCGAGTATATTCGATGTGCTCCAGTTACCTCGTTAACTATTAATTACTTCCACGTGGTTATAACGAACTTGGATTATAATTGAGGCGAATGTCTATCGCGAGCAAGCTGGTCGGGAGTTCACGGGAGAAGGATGAGATAGGGGGCGGCGTTCCTGGCACACTTCGGCACCGGATCGTTGCAGCACCGGAAGAGAGATTTTCTTCTTGGTGCAACACAACGGGGATTCCTTGAACGTTGCAGCGAGGAAGTTCATAACCCCGGGGATCGGGAAAGGCTCTCGTCCCTACCACTTTCGTTCCATGGTGCATTTCAGGTAGTCCTCAGGGACGGGCTCTAGGTTAACTCTTTCCCTTTCTCTGCCGCTCGAAAAGCTCGGAATGTTTACGCCCTCGTCTCGACGATCTTCGAAGATTCTCTTGCACGGTCATGTGGCAGATGGGACCGCACGGAGCGTAAATCGCCAGAGAATTCTCCAAAGTTTCTCTTGGCTCGGTTTCCACCGGAAGTCATCGATAAACGCGAATGATTCCTTGGTACCAGCCTCAAGAGTAAAAGTTTTCCGGAAACGAGCGATTAAGTTCAACGTATTTGCCATTTCCGGTTTTTTCCCGTCGTACTCGCTCGCCTGTTTCCTCCTCGGCATTATTTTCCTTCAACGCTTCTCGATCTATATACGCCTTTGAAAAGTTCCTTACGATTTTGTCGCGCCCCGGGACGATTATGGGCCAATTTTTCTTCGCGAATAAATCTCGGCAGTCTGTTGTCTCTCAAAGACAAAAGAGGAAATGTCCGGGAAAGTTCTTGTGATCGGGGACTGGAGAGATGGAGGAAGTTCTTGTGATCGGGGACAACTTGATTTTTCGACTGGAGAGATGGAGGATGGTGGAAAAGGGAAATATTCAATGATATTCAAGTTTGAATCGTCGGAATGCAGCAAAAATAATTCTTATTTCTTTTATTTCATTATTTTGATTACTATTTTAATTCTTTTCGGTCGGTTTAGATTGTAGATCCCCAATGAGGATCGTTAAAAATATTTCAATGATGTTTGTAGCCTAAGTGTGCCCAAAAAATTGGGCAACACGAAATCAAAAACATTCGCTGCATTCCAACGATGCCAACTTCGATACCATGGTATTCAACGAGGGCGACGTTGATGCTTTAAAAATGCACGCGGGTGTGATTCGCCTCCACAGCAATCCGGTTTCATCTGACATTTTTCTAGTCTGGATAAATCTGGATTTCGGGAGGGGGAGGGAGGGAACAAGTAGCCGAAGTATTTTTCCTCTTGTCCATTGCGCGTTTTTCTTCTCTTCCCGCGGGAGCTCTTTTTGTTTTCTTTTTTCTTCGTGGCTCCGTCGCGTGAGAGGTGAACAGGAATGACTCTATATAGGCGAAAAAGTTTCGAGTAAACTCCGATTAACCCGAATGGATTTTCATTTCTCCGGCGCGAACTGTGGTCCTCTGGTCGTCTTACGACCAACTTTCAACTTCTTTCTTCTTCTTCTTCTTCTGCTTTTGCTCCATCGAGATGTACTTTTTATCCCACTCCAAAAGCCGGCAGTCACTCTCTTCTCGCGGTAGGGGCTCCTTGTACGTTGTGCTTTTAACCATCTTTTTTTTCAACACACTTTCGGAATTTTTATTTCGAGCTCTTCCGTGCTCTTCCTCGCACTTTTCGTCCTGGAAGCGCAGGGTTTTTACGAACACATATTGCATAAGGGCCTTGTTCAGGCATCTGCACATGCTGAAACGATGGTGAAGTTTGCATTGTTGGGCTGCAACGAATCTAATTTATTTTGGCAGATTTCGCCTACAAAAGTCCTCCAACCATTTTTTAAGATATTTATTGATCGATCCAAATTATACATTTATAAAAAGAGATTACCTATAATAATAAAAATATTTAAAATAAAATGTAAAACAGAATTTTCGTTGCGTGCCAACGATGCAAACTTCAACATCGTCATGCTGAACCGCTAAATCTAGAAGGAAAAAATTGGGCTCGCACGGCGCGAAATGTTTTGGTCGAATCGAATGAGATTTTATTTGGATCTAGGCCGGCGAGCCTTTTTAAAAATATTCAACAAAATTATATATTAACTCCGATTTAATGTTTCAATGGATGCGAATTCATGGTAAGAATGTTCCCTTAGTTTACTCTGGTGATATTTCACCTAATTAAGTTTATTTACTGCAAAGTAATTATATATTGAACCTAAACAGATATTGTATTTCATGGAAGAAGAATTCTGCTTATAATAGAAAACAATATATATTTGACTGGGTTGATGGGCACCGGCTGGACCATCAACCAGTTAGCGAAAGGCTATATTTCTGAGATCTTGATGTAGATAGTTGAGTAAAACATCTGTGGATCAGAGAATCAGAAGAATATAGAACCGTCTATACCATTAACTGTGGAAACTGTGGTTTTCCACAGTTTCCCCGTACCCTCGGAAAATTGGGTATAGTGTAGCTGAAAACGACTGCAGACGCAACAGAAGTGAGGTTAGAATAGCGAAGTGCGGGTAGGGAGTGATCGGAAAGGATTCGATTGAGCAGGGCAATTTGTAAAAACCCGCAAGGGTATACGTTGGAACTCAGCAACTATGAATAAACATATTTTCAACTCTGATATAATTTTATTCAACTCTGATAACCTTGTTTATTTCATCAACAAATATTTTCGCTTCAAGTGTACGCAAAATTTCGAACCTAGTAACCTCAAAGTAGCAGGTCTTACAATGTGTTTCACCTTTGTTTCACCTCCTAAACATGTATTCGCTAATAAATAATTCAGTAGATCGTAAAAGGGGTTTCGGGACAAATGACGATATGTTACCATGTGATTCAAATGTATACAGTAAACTCTTTATCATATAGGGTAAGTCCGGGATAGTTAGCCACAGTTTTTTCAAGGATCCGTCAAAATAAAAGTATAAACGTTTCTTAACTTATCTTTTTTTCAATTAAACTTTAAACGTTTAATTGTAAAGTAATTTACGAAATTAAAGCAAATTCCTATCAGATCGACTTAAAAATGACTATTTTTTTAAAATCACGATTGGCTATCTCTCCCGAAGTATCCGAGTGTGAAGGCCGTAGACGTAGAGGTGAGATTTCCCAGCATTATGCTCTCAGTTTTCTTTTTGGTTTAATGTTTTGATTTTTTTTTCTTTCGGACATATCTAGAGTCCATATAATCGAAATCAGTATAATTTTTCTGTGCCCAAAATTGGCATACTATGCACTGAAATCAGTCTCCGATAAGACGAGTCTCATAATAATTTTCTCCGCAATGTTTTTTGTCATTGTTCTTATATCGTCTTTCTAAGGACTTCCTAGGTATTTCGTAGGTCCTAGCGGCCGCACGAACCGACGATTCGTCATTTTTTACAGCACTAATAGCTGCTTTTAATGATTCTTGAGTCCAGTTCCCTCGTAGAGCAATTGCTTGTCTCTCGTACTTATTAGGCATCTAAAACAAATGTAGAAAAAATGAATTACTTGAACACATTACAACTAATACTATGGCCATCATACACCGACTGTACGTGGCCATCTCTCCTAATCTCCCGGGAGAGATGGCCACATCTAAAATGTTAACAAGTAGGAACAATACATGCGAAATTTGAGGTTATAACTAAGTTCGTGAACTGTTCATGAAAAACCAAAGTAACCATTTATTTTACCAAATAACATCACCACAATGTGAAACATGAAACCTTAAACGAAATTAGCAGTAGACAGAATAATTGAAAAGGATTTTACTTAACATTCTTTTGCCAAACTTTTACTCGTACACTTATACATGCGCACGACGCGAAGTGAATTAAGCAGTAACAGGTGAAATATAGTCCGCGGTTCTATGAAACATTTCTATTGGCCATCTCTCCCTTATGGCCAACGCCCCGGAATTCCCCTCCTGAATGCACCCTAAATTTTAAATCAATCGTCTACACCGTTTCTATAAAATATACAACTTATGAAATACTTTTTAACGTAGGGGAATGCCTCGTACTGGAAAGGGAGACGAAATTGTCATCATGTACCGAGTGATTTGACAGTTGTTCACTCAGTCCATTATGACAATTTCGTCGTCAGTGTCATAATATACTGTGTAATTTAACAGTTTTTCATAATATTTTAAACATTTTTGCATAAAATATTGTGCGTAAAACTGCCCCTCAACGATGAGCGCAAGCATCACCCTATGTTCAAAAGTGTTTCTTCAATTGTAAATTTTATAGAAACGATGTGGACGATAGACCCGGGAAAAAAAGTTCATGTCTGAGTGGATATGTTCATATATGTTTCAGATATTGTCATATATGTTTCAGATATTGTCATACATGTATCAGATATATTTATATCTGACATTTTATATGATCATATATGATTAGGTCTGATCATATTCCACATCAAATATGTATATCGAAAATCATATCTGATCAAATACAGTATCTGGCCTGACCATATATGAACTCATATCTGTTTATATCTGGCTAAGTACCAAGGCGAGTTGGTACCGTAAATTCGTATCTGAACATACATGATGTGATACGTGAACGTATCTGTTCGTATAAGATCATGTCCGATCAAATACGGTACCAGACTCCGCTATATAGATCTCATATATGTTTTTATCTGGTCAGGTACCAAGCCGAGTTGGCAGCGTGAAACTATATCTGAACATATATGGTGTGATATATGAGCAGGCACGTTCATATAAAATTTTATCCCATCAGGTACGATACCAAACCTGGAAAATATACGAAGTCTTATACACTCATACCTTGTTGTATATGCAGTTCAGTTGTTCACACATGAAAACATCTGAATATATGAAACGATATATGAGGATTTGAGATGATATCCGATCAGATATGGCACCTCACCTGACTGTATTATATGTGATCATGTGAGGTACCTTAATATTATTAATTATTAACACGTCAAGTGATGACGTGTTAATAACCGCGCTCTGTATATGTAAATATTTTAATATCTTCATGACTGCACTAGCAAGATTTGATCTGTCTCAACAGGGTAAGATTTGCTCTGATATAGTCGGAGTCATACCTGGTCTGATGGTTCAGATAAACTATGATTCTATCATATGGGCAGGTCTATTGTTCATAGACGTCCAGGTCTACTGGGATCCACGGTATTTTATTCTTATACGGACAGACAGATCTGGTCCTATAAGATTAGATTTGCCTGACATGATCAGATCTGGCCCAATAAAATCAGATCTACCTGACATGATCAGATCTGGCATAATAAAATCAGATCTGGTCCAACAAGATCAGATCTTGCCTGGGGATTGGATCTGGTCAGACCTGCTGCGATATAATTATATAATGCGATAGAATTATCAAAATGGCTCTGATATGATCATACATGCTCAGATATAAGCATACATGATCTGTCATGACACTACATGAACAGATATTGCCAGGTTTCTTGTCTGATCATATCTGATTCTACAGATATGATTCAGATATATTCAGATATGAACTTTTTTTCCCGGGGATTTAAAATTTGGAATGTGCATTCAGTATATGACAAAGAATTTACAGTACTACCTCTCTAAGAGAGCCCTCGCTAAGAGAGAATTTCCCCGCCGTTCCGCTTGAGCGCATTTTATGGCTTCCCCCACCTAGCTCGAGCTGTCCAGTGTACCCGAGGCCTCTCGAGTTTGTCGCGGACAACTCGATGGATGGTGGGGGAAGGCTTCGGCGACGAATTTCTCGAGAATTCCTTTCTCTAACCGCCCTAGACCGCTCTCTTAGAGAGGTAGTACTGTACTGCATAAATTCGAATTAAATGGTAACATATCGTCAATTATCCCCAAACTCCTTAAATACTCCACCAAAACATCCGACACGAATAGGAGATATCGTTTAATCAATCACTCAATAAAAGGTTCTCTTGAAAATATGACGGGCATCCTTCAAGCCCAATCATTCCTTCAAATACAAACAATAATTAAAAATAGATAAAAATATAATTGCTCACAAAAAAACCTCCAATACGGCGTATTCAATTGATCCAAATCCATAATTTCTCCACAGCACCAACCCCCTACACATTTGACAGATACATTCGTAAAACGGATTAAGAAAAACCGATCCCCTCACGAAGCTAAATGGATTGTCTGAATTGCCCAGCCAAGTCGCTTTTCCAATCTATACACGTAATCTCGGCTACACGAACTTAAAAACTCGCGGCGGAACGGTTGATGGAGAAGGCAAATTTCGTTGCCCACCCCCTTTCTGCCCCGGTAAGTTGCAAATTGCAATTTATCGTGCACACACGTACGTGTATTTCATAATGCCGGAAAATGTTTAGACACGAGAGGCTGGGGATGGTGGTGAGTCGGTGGAAAAGGTGATGCGACATTGGTTTGTGGTAGTATGAGGCCGAAGAGACCGAATCGAAGTGCCGACACGCGAATTCCTCGAGTATTACAATCCATTTGCGTCCGGGGCAAAGAGAGCGAGAGTAAGAGAGAGAGAGAGAGAGAGAGAGAGAGAGAGAGAGAGAGAGAGAGAGAGAGAGAGAGAGAGAGAGAGAGAGAGATAGAGAGGGAGAATTTCGCGATATTACGAACCCCACGATGTGGAACGAGAGACACATGGTGAAAGCAGAAGATGGGTAGAGGGTGCATGGCGGGGGCACACGAGAGAAATCGATCATGAACGATAATATAGGATCTCCACGCGCTATTCTGATCGCGATACAAGAGGAGGTAGTAAGAAAGAGGAAAGGAGAGGAGAGATCTCTGGAATTGTGAGAGCCATCCAGCCAGACGCTCGAATAGCTCCAGGGATTAACCCACGAGGGAAAATGCATTCCTTCTTCCTCTTGCCTCTTCTCTCTCTCTCCCTTCACCCTTTCGCAGCGTTCCTCCCTTTTTTATCGTCTCCTACTCGGTTCATGAACTACATTTATATATATATATATATATATATATATATATATATATATATATATATATATATATTCATTATGCACTAAACGACATAGAACTAATATATATAAGGTGGTGTCGTGCTCATTTTCTCCATTTTGCGATTCGATTTCCTCTACGATATTGCTTCGGTCTCTGTCTGATCTGATATGGTCTCCGTCGTTTTCCCCTATCGACAGCCAGACGGCCACCGTGGTGTATATAGCGGACCGTTTATTCGTCCGACTGCTGATATTCCGCTAGAACTCGCTCCCTCATTCCCCCACGTCTGTACCAAATTGTGGAGAAGAATAGGGGCGTAACTGAGGGTACTTCGTCACGTTGAATCTTGCCAGTTGAGCCCTACTTTGGTCTCCGGAAGTTGACGGACCCACGCACACATATAGGGTGACAAAAAGTGGTAGAGTCGTTGGCCATATGGACGAGACAAATATTCGTAGTCACATATGTACGGGGACAGGCGACGCACGTATACGAATGTCATTTTTATTCGTTTACATGGGACGGCCAATCGCTGTGCTAATAGGCCTCGTTCGTCTGAAGCATTCCGTCGAAGCTCTTTCAATACGTATGTACATGCATATAGACGAATAAACCGAAAGAGGAGGTATTGGTATATACCGAGTGAACAAATGTCACGCCAATTTTTTATTCCTCATTCAATTCCTTCTCTCTCTCTCTCTCTCTCTCTCTCTCTCTCTCTCTCTCTCTCTCTCTCTCTCTCTCTCTCACTCTCTCTGTCTGTCTGCCGTTTCCTCTTAGGCCGTTTTGTCCCTCTCGCAGTTGTGCCTGCTGCGCATGCAGCATCAGCATCCGGCGTACCTTTTGTCAGTAGTCGACCACAAGAGAATAGGAACGACGATGTGGAGTTGAACGGAACGTTCGACACTCCAACACTGCCTATACCACTTACTCGAGATTTTTACCAGGGTCTTGATGCTCTCACACTTCGAACGAACACGTATATGAGGCATTCCACGTCACTTCAGACAGTAAAAAAAAATCCAACAAATAATTTTGAAAAATCGAGATACTTTATTGAAAATTATTCACCGAGTGTCGACATTTTTAAAAAATTTCTGATGTTTTTTCTCGTTGATTGTCATTTTTTAAACATTATCCGTTTAAATGGCTGTATCTTTGGCAGGATTTGACGTATTTACATTCGTAAAACACAAAAACGTGCGTCTTTTTATAGCCTTCCAGAAAAAAATTAATTTAGATTTTATTGAGCAAGTCGAACGTCCGTTTCAGGGCAAAATATGCAAAAATATTTTTTTTCTCAAGGAAAGACACTCGTTATTTTATTTTTTTCAATTTCCCCGAATTGTGAATACGAAAAGCGGATTTTTGGTATTTTTTATATTATGGGATTCCTAAACACCGTGAAGTAACAGCTATTTTTATTTTTTAAATATTTTTTTATTGATATTCGATTGAAAAGTGTGGAGCACTCCAAGGCCCCAATACATATGACATATACGTCATATGTATTTAAAAAACCTGGTAAACATGCAGCGAGTGCTCCACACTCTTCAATCGAATATTAATAAAAAAAATTTAAATAAAAATAGCCGTTACTTCACAGTGTTTAGGAATCCCATAATATGAAAAATACCAATAATTTTTTTTTCGTATTCACAATTCGGAGAAATTCTTAAAAATAAAATAACGAGTGTCTTTCCTTGAGAAAAAAACATTTTTGCATATTTTGCCCTGAAACGGACGTTCGACTTGCTCAATAAAATCTAAATTAATTTTTTTTCTGGAAGGCTGGAAAAAGACGCACATTTGCGTTTTTCACGAATGTAAATACGTCAAATCCTGCCAAAGATACAGCCGTTTGAATGGAAAAATATTAAAAAATGGCAATCAATGAGAAAAAACGTCAGAAATTTTAAAAAAATGTCGTCACTCGCTGAATATTTTTCAATAAAGTAACTCGTTTTTTCAAAATTATTTGTGGATTTTTTTTACTGGCTGAAGTGACGTGGAATGCCTCATACATGTGTAGGTAAAAATGTACGTATTTACGCTGACAGTATGCCATGCATCGTATCTGCGGATGGAAGAGAAGGCGAGAAGGACTTGAATGCGTCGTGCAATTTCGCAACGGAACCAATTCGTCGCACGAACCAATAATAATTGTACTCGTGACTATCAATGAGGCAAATGGCGTTTTGCAATTATCCAGATAACGATGACGATGTCGGCGGAATGTTTTCCATTTTTTCAGAGTCGGTACGTTGCAGGAGCTATTATACAATCTTGGCAGTGATTCCTTTCTCGGTGCACTCTTCTCGCGCTATCTCGTACTCACGCCAGCTATTAAAATAATTGCGGGTGTATTTTGTCCCGTCTTCTTATCGTCTCCGTTAATCTCGAGGCTTTTGAGTGCCTCGGAATTGCACGCAAAGTACCCGAACGGAGCGAATACAACGGTTGAAGAGAACATTTATTTTATATGCAGACGCGTAGTATATGACGACTTTTATCGTCTGGGAGGCAATGGATGTCGCGGATAGTTTATTGCTGGAATGATTGCTTTATGGGTTTTCTAACGTGCTGCGAATTCGATGACTGGTGAGATTGGCGCACGATTATTGGGGTTTCCATTCAATTTTAAGAGAATCCTATTTCAGCTGGAGCTTCATTTAATCTTTGAGGATCTTGCCGAACCGTTTGAATAGTGAAATTGAAATTAGTCCCGATGGGTGGATTAACGGGTTACACCTACCTTGTGGCTGGAAAAATAGGGATTTTCGTCATTTTTCTGGGAAAACGGGTGCAGGTTTTTGAATGTTTTTGTTTTTTTTATATTGAAGAGCATGGTTTTGAGGATCTTTTACATTTTTTGTCAATTTACCACCTAAAGCTTCAATCAATATTTGAGACGATAGCAAAAATAAAAAAATGTCAACGACAAACAAGGATTTTCATTACATGCAAAAACGTCAACGCCATGTAAGGTTGGACGAGAAATTCTGATAAGCTCGTTAATTATTGAACGTTTAATTGATTCAAGCAGGACGATTTTTCTCCTTTATCATTAGCCTCTTAATGCTTAACGGATTACACCTAGCTCATGGCCGGAAAAAAAGGCATTTTCGTAATTTTTTTCTGGGAAATCGGGTACAGGTTTCCAATTTTTTTGACACTAAGTATGTGTTTGGTTATCATTGACAATTTTTGTATTAAAGAATATTTATAAACGCGGTATTCACCAGGATTTTGCATAAAATTATCTAGTGCTTGGACGAAGGATTTAACGAAATATTGATTTTTGAAGAAATGGTCGCTGTCCAAAGTGAAGGTCCCGATTTTTTCTGAAAAAACTCTCGATTTTTGTTCATAAAACAAAGCTATGCATCGAAAAAACGAATTCCTTTATTCAATAACTGCTTTTTGATATGTAAAAGAAGCTTGTAAAATTTGGAATTAATCGGTGCAGTGATTTTCGAGATATCGTGGTCATGTATGCTGAGAAAGTAATTTTGAACAAAAAAAAAAGCGTTTAAGGTTGCCAGTTCGCAGAACCTACCTATAAACGCCCATAACTCCCTCAATTTGAAGCAGATGTACCTAATTGAAATTTTCAGAGAATATCTTCGATATGTTGAATTGGATCAGCTTTTTGCACAGACATCAACCTAGACGGGCCATTTTGAATTCGTTGCTCAAATGAATCAGGCTAGGTCCTATTCGATGGAAAATCGCTTGGTGGTCACGAATTTTCTGGCCCCGTCTTCCCCCACCCCTACTCAACGAGCCAAAGCATTTTTTGTTTAATTGTCTAACTCCATTTTTCTTTACCCCTACTTAACCATACAAATCACACTCAGACGCGAAGCTTCAGTCCGATCGTGTTAGGAATCAAAATTTTGCATCCACAATGGTTTTGCCGAGTCCATTGGTTTAACAAAAATTAAAGTCTGTCCCACCTGATTGGACTAAAGAATCGAAAGTGTTTCGGATAAATGCGTCAGGGTAGACGGACCATTTTCACTCTGGGCTCAAAAGAATCAGCAAATTCCGATTCAATGCAAAATCAATTGGTGGTCCCGAATTTTCTTGCTCCGTCGTTCCCCAGTATACACTTCATTATTTGTTCATATCTATTATTATTCAGGTATCAAGATGCAAGGGCATCTTGATACCTGTATGTCAAAGTAGGTATGGAAATAGAGATGTACTATAAGTCAATATCGAGTACCGAGTAACAATTGATACAGCATTTGGACGCCTCTGGTAAATCACGCGGATCATTCGAACGTACTGATGTGGTAATGAGCAGCAAAACATCAAATCTTGGTGAAACAAGAGAGACAGAAAGAGACAGAGAGAGAGAGAGGGGGAGGGGGGAAGCTTGAGACAAAGATAAACAAGAATGTAAATGCCAAGTAATCGTAGCAGGATTAACGTTGGAGCTAATGCTCTCAGCGGTTTGGCGTAATCCCTTGGGCGGATTTTCTCGCTAGCCAAAGGCAGGGACAACACCTCAACCCTTCTCCATGGAAGTGAGATTTGACAGGAAGCGAATCCAGCCTAAGAGTGTGTGAGGGAGATGAGAATTCAATTGTTTCCACTTGTAAATCCATCACTGGTTTATCCGTAAGCTGGAATGTTCATTTCCTGGCAATAATAATCATTTCTACCCTTTTTTTTTCCTAATTTTTGTATAAACTTTTTTCCCACCATTCTTCGAAAACGAGTAAATTCGTGAACAATTCCTTTTCTGCAGCGGACGAACTCATACACGACCATAACATTTTGACATTTGCATTCATCACCTCTTAGGGGTCGTCCATTAATCACGTGAATTTTTTAGGCTACCCTTCGACCCCCCCCCCCTTCCTCATGGTAACATGTGGTGAAGTTTCTAGCCCCCAATCCCAACATCAGGTGTATTTTTTTGGTTAAGAAATGTCAGGCACAAGCGATGAAGAGTATGGTATTTGATTGTGAAAAACGAAATAATATATATTGTCAGTATATTTAAGGCGTCTCGCCACCTTGACCGATCGAAAAATGGGTATATTTAAAAAAAATAATAAACTCGAAAGTATAGTCCGGAATATTTTTATTTTTTTACACAACGTCAAAAAGGGCTTTAAGAATAACATTAATACATTTCCGTTCAAAATATTAAAAAATGGCGCCGTTATGCACATCGCCGCGGAGGCCCTCCGCACGATACGCGCGGTCGTTCTCCCAGCTCTTACCCGGTCATGTCACATCAGAAAAAAAAATCAGCTCATTCGTGAGTAGTGTCGCTACAATCTAGCGTAGCGGTTTTTTTTCGACCATTAAAAAAATTATGGTGAGCCGAAGAAAAAAATGTGTATTTTTCACCGAAATTTTTCGAGCAGAAACAATAATAAAACAAAAACTAATCAGGTTACCGCAAAATCCTACGTGCCATTTTAGATAATATATCTAAATGTATTGTGTAAAAATTTGAAAGCAATCGGACCGATAGTTTACGATATTTCGATAATACCAGTTCAAAAAATGTAGTTTCAAGATAACGCAGGACAGCCGCGTGGGGTAAACCGTGCGAGTTATAAACACGAATCGAACCGCACGGTCGACCGTCCGTAGCGGCTGAACCTTCTTGCCGAAAAATAACTGTAACTTGGTCAATTTTGCGTTTTTCAACACGTACTATGGCTTAAATTGTTCTTAACAGTTCAGGGTTTATTTTTTTTTAATGAAAACAAATTAGATGGTGGCCAGATGCCTTAAATGGCATTGTCCTCGGACAATGGATTCATCCGAGTATTTTCCACAGTAACAAGTAGACAAGCATTTCATGGTCCAGATGTAGGAACTTCACTTTAAGTAGGTTGCCAGCCGAGATTGAATAGAATTAAAAAAACTGTTGTTTCGGTTACTTTTTAGGCACAACAAGGGGGTTGACATCTCCTATTCCCTTACTATGTATACAAATGCTTCGCTTTTGAACTTCTTTTTTTAATTCCACCCCTCTCCGTGGTGCTAGTAGTTATCTTACAATACTCTTATTGCACTGACGTGAGGCCCGCACGGCGTACATAACGACCGTATATTCAAGGTGTCCCTCTTATCTCTGCCACTCGAAATAACTCGATAATTATCGACGTCACAAAAAAATGTTCAAGACAAAAGTTGTACGGTGTGAAGGGGGCCATCAAATGCGACCAATTGTTTTCATTTCGATAGAGGCGCTGGCGCACGGTGAAAGTCACCTCCACATTTATAAATGGTGTGGTACATTTTTTTTTCAACAATGTTGTAGAGCACCCCAAGGCGCATAAAAAACATTAGGGGGTCAAAGTCGTTCAAGGTCATTCAAGGTCAGTATTGATGTTACAAATCTAAATATCTCGGATCACTACCAAATATTTGGTAGTGATCCGAGATATTTGGATTTGTATTTCATTTCAATAGGTGACCTCGAATGACTTTGAACGACTTTGACCCCCTAATCTTTTTTATGCGTCATGAGGTGCTCCACCAGATAGTTGAAAACATGTACCATTCCATTTAAAAAAAAGTGGAGGTGACCTTCACTGTGCGTGAGCGCCTCCATCGAAATAAAAAAAAAATTGGTCGCATTTGATGGCCCCCTCCACACCGTACAACTTTTGTCTGGAACATTTTTTTTGTGACGTTGATAATTACCGAGATAATTACCGAGTGCGAGGGGCAGAGTAGGACACTAAAAAAGCGGTCATTTTGGGTAGCAAAAATTCCAAAAGGTGCCAGCCCGATAGGCACAACTTGCCTGTTCAACAGCTCACATCGGATGCTCTCCGGCTCGTGCAGTTACATTAAAAAATACACGCCACATGTCACAACCCCCCGCCCCAGCGTGATCAATCGTGATGTTATCCAACCCCCCCCCCTTTTGAGTCTCACGTGATTAATGGACGAGGCTTTATATGAAAACGTGTGTGGAGTAATGGTGAAGACATTGAGGATTACATGATTTTGAGTATGAGGACAATAGGATAAAATGAGGGAGGTCCTCGGAATCGGCTTTAAAATCACCTGCCTCTATAGGTAACAAACAAAAGAACATAAGCAGAACAATTTGAAAGCTGGAGCAATGTGATTCAAAGTCCATATATATATATATATATATATATATATATATATATATGGACTTTTAATCACATATATATTGAATCACACATATATATGAATCATATATATATATATATATATACACGAGTGTGCGTGTGTGTGCACGACGAGCTGATTGCAGTGGTGTGATCCCTGGTTGGTCTTGCACGGATGGCCGATTCTCTAGCTGACGCTAAAAGCGAGATTCGCCGTAATTGAGCGGCGGACCCGGCGCAAGAGAGCTTGCGAACCAAAAGCGACGAAAGAGAGAGATACTGCATAAATACAGGGAACTTTCGTGGCGGCATTTACACGTGACCGAAATTTACACGTGACCGAAAATGTATATATATATACATGTATATATTGGTGTGTGTGCACATAACTATATATGTATATCTGTAGCAACCCATAGCCGAGGAAGCCGTGCTCGTCTGTGCCTCACTGGGCTTCACTACTGCGCGTAATATGAGACTTTTGCCACCCCTTTATATGCCATGTCCAAAATATCTAAATTCCACCAACACAGAGGCACTCACACAACTATAAGAAGTATTCGGGTCACCGTAATTGTTCTACAGGCTCATTCAAACACGATAGGACTCCTGTATCGATTAACGGGTCTGCGTAAGCTTGAGACCAAAGAATGGGTCGATTTTTAGTTTTTTTTTTCCTGACAATTTTCCTGACAAAAAGTATTGGGATGATGTGTCCGGATTTCACACTTGATTCATACTTACAAATGAAGGTTGCGAGATCGATCTCTCCGATTTCGATGAAATTTGGCATGCTTGTAGAATGGGTAAAAATAGGCGAGACGTGTTTTTTTTTATATCTGCGGAACTCCATTTTTAAGGGGTGAAACGCACCCTCGAAAATAGGGGTGTTTTTCGTTTTTTTGTCGATTTCGATGAAATTTGGCATGCTTGTCGAATGGGTAAAAATAGGCGAGACGTATTTTTTTATATCTGTGAAACCCGATTTTTAAGGGGTGAAACGTGCCCGCGAAAATAGGGGTGTTTTTCGTTTTTTTGTCGATTTCGATGAAATTTGGCATGCTTGTAGAATGGGTAAAAATAGGTGAGACGTATTTTTTTATATCTACGGACCCCGATTTTTAAGGGGTAAAACGCCCCTCGAAACTAGGGGTGTTTTTCATTTTTGTCCATTTTTATGAAATTTGGCATGCTTGTAGAATGCGTACAAATAGGTGAGACGTATTTTTTTATATCTGCATAACCCGATTTTTGAGGGGTCAAACGCACCCTCGAAAATAGGGGTGTTTTCGGTTTTTTATCGATAACGTTATCGTTCTTATCTCCAATGTATAGTACACGAAAAAATAAACATTGTTGCAATTTGAATTTTTTTCATATCTCGTACCGTTGAAACGTTATCGACGAAAAACGAAAATCAACGCAATTTTCGAGGGTGAGTTTCAACCCTTCAAGATCTGGTTCCGTAGATATAAAAAAAATCGTGTGGCCCATTTTAACCCATTCTACGGGCATGCCAAATTTCATCGAAATCGGAGAGATCGACCGCGCGAACCTTTCCTCGTTAATCTTGCCAAGGATGAGTTTATTTTCAATTTTTGTTTGTGGGAAGTTATTCAGCAATGTTGTGCATAGAAAAATTGCCAGTAAAATTCGTCATTCGTGTCAATTAATTTTAATTTTCAAATGCAATTACATTGTTGTTATATTCCTTTTTTATAATTCATTACGGTATGATTAATATGGTTACAAAAATCATTGCGAGTGTTACTTTCATTGCTATTATTATTGTCAACATTATTATTGCTTATATTATATTGGCTTGGTATGATTTTCCAGGATGTATGAAATTTTCAATCGATTCATCAAGCAATTCAACGTATCTATGCGAATAGTTCGACGAAAACAACCCGCCGGTTCCTAAGTTTCATCATTTCATCATTGATATCGCATAACAGTGTCCTGAAATGTTGAAAATTGACCGAAGCATCTGTCCCAAAAGTGTTTGTGCCGAAGAATGCGAGTTGTCTTTTTTTTTAAATTCTATCTTATCTTTTGGTTACTTTTTTCATAGCTAACACCTAATTGGTATTGTTGACAATACTGGTTTTCGGTTTACGACGGATTCTAAAAATATAAGGATTTAAAAATATTGTTTGCAAACTTCGCGACGATCCATTCGAAATTAAAGAAGTTATGCGAATTTATATGTACGTTTCGCGAGCCGGTGAACTAACTTTATACGCATTTTTCTCAAAATGACTTTTTTAAATTGGCGACCACGATATTTTAAAAATCACTGCACAGATCAAATTTGACAAGCTTCTTGTTGCGTGGACACGATTTCTTTTCGATGCATACTTTTTTTTAATCAACGAAAATAGAGATTTGTTTTTACTGAAAATCGATTCGTTCACTTTGCACTGCGATCGTTTTTTCAGCGTTTTAAAAAACTTTAAAAAACATTTTCCAAATTATAAAAGATCATAAAACCATACTATTTAATGTGAAGAAAATAAAATTCCAAACCTCCGCATGTTTTACCAGAAAAAATCACGAAAATTCCTATTTTCTCCGGCCACGAGCTGCGTGTAACCGGTTAAACCTTCGCCCATTTGAATGGCTGGAAATGATAGCACTACTTGCAAAGATTGTCTCACTAAAGATGCAATACTCCATCTACGCGTGTAAATAAAACGTGTCTCAAAGTGATCTGACTTTATGATTTATTAATAAAAATGTATTATTTATTTGAAACGTACGGATATGTACCAAAAATCGAGCCACTTCACATTGCCACGGCGCGGGATAACACGACCATAAAACTTCGTCTGCAATAACTGCATTGTTTCGCCCGCAATGTGGCAGGCTGCGCAATCTTGTTGAAATAATATCATATTTCTTCCAAGTCCATGCCGTTTACGCCATTAATCGGATATTGTGTTCTACACATAACCTCCATGTTTTTACCCTATATTAAAATAAAAATATTCGTACATTTCAAATAAATAATACGTTTTCTTAAGGGGTAAGGCCACAGTAGAATTTTCAAAAAATCGATTTTTTTCGCTAGAACCTTGCTTTATCATCATAAGAATAAGTCACTATTCGATTTATAGCAAGACATTATTTTTCACCGACTTCGAGCGTATAACTTAAGTCCACCTCTGGCACGGCCATAGAGTACCTACAATTTTAAACGCGTTTTTCTCGAAACAGCTTTTCCAGTTGGCGTGATAAATAACTTCAACAATTTTTACTCGATTTACTTCAAATTTAAGTCATGTTTCTAATTGCATTTCGCAGAGAAGTACGTACGGAATTTCTGATTAATCGAAAACTTTTCATTTTATGAGCAGTTTTATACGCGATGTTTCACTCAAAATTCATTCAAATACCTACAGCTTTTGAATAAAACGATATTTTTTTAATTCCGTACATACTTCTCTAGGTTTTCTAATATAGATTGACGAGAATTTTTGTTTTTTGTTCTAGGTAAAAAATTGTGGATGCTAAATGTCACGTCGCGGAGCGCCTAAAAAAAAGATAACAAAAGAAAATATTAGTAATCGGCCATTTTGTACATCGATAAAAATATATATATATATATTTTCTAACAGCTTGGTATTCATACTCAACAGATGTGTAATTAATTTTATGAGTGAATGACTTTTTCATACGAAAAAAAATGTTAAATTCGCACATGATGTTATACCCGTTACCCCTTAATAAGTTAAAATGTCAGGTAATTTTAAGACCCCCTTTATCTATCGAATCTTCCAGAACGTGTTCGATTGTCCATGGCGATGAATCCACATATGCCTATGGAGAAAGGTGATTTGGGGAACATTCGACTTCGCGGGCTGTTCCCAAATAAGGCAGACGTTTCGAAAATCAGCTTTGCATAGATATAACATGATCCAAATCAGTCCCTGATAAATGTTCGTGCGTGTGTGCGTGTGTGTGTGCGTGTGTGTGCGTGCGTGCGTGTGTGCGTGCGTGCGTGCGTGCGCGTTTGGGTGTGTGTGTGTGTGTGTGTGTGTGTGTGTGTGTGTGTGTGTGTGTGTGTGTGTGTGTGTGTGTGTGCGTGCGTGTTTGGGTGTGTGTGTGTGTGTGTGTGTGCGTGCGTGCGTGTGCGTGTACGCGTGTGTGTGCATGCGTGCGTGCGTGCGTGCGCGTGTGTGTGTGTGTGTGTGTGTGTGTGTGTGTGTGTGTGTGTGTGTGCGTGCGTGCGTGCGTGAGTGCGTGCGTGTGTGTGTGTGTGTGTGTGGGGGTGGGTGGGTGGGTGCATACAGTGTACAGGAATTACATCTGCATACGCGAAATCCTGGTACATGTGTGTGCTACTAAACGCTCGAACGATCATGTACATTAAGCGAGACACAGGAGGGCCAACCGGGTTGTTACCTCGACGAGAGATCAGTGTGCGTCAATGCGTGTGGTGCCTGCGGATGATTGTCGCTTGAAGCTCCGCGTGTGTCAGTAAAGGGTTGGGCGGGGGGTGAGATAAAGCGAGCGGGGAAAGTCAGGGGATGAATTGTGGTAACTGCGGGTACGTATATCCATCTGTGGGAATTTTGTGCGCGTTGCGTGTGTATGGACGCGTTTGTGTGTGTGTGCGCGCGCGCATAGGTAGTGAAAGAGGGACGTTTCTGAGGGGTTGGGGGTGGATGCAGCTCATCTGCATACACACATAGTCCAATGCAAAATCGTGCAGCAGGCTCTTCACGCGACAATCCAAACGGTGCGTCCATGCATATGTGGTCACAGGCATACGCTGTTGCAGAAGAACGGATCGAATTTACAAGTAAAAACGTCTGGTACGACTAACGAATTGATAACAAGAGACGCGCCGAAGTCTCGACACCAAATAATAACAGCGGCTGTTCTCGAAGCCTAGAAGATGGCTAGCTGCGTACTCAGGGTACAGTCAGTTGATGCTGAAGTTTGCTTTATCGGGATATGATCGGGAAAATGATTTTGTCCGCATGGCCCTAATTTTTACTTGTAAGTCCGATTTTTTTACTTGTGACTCCTCACAAAAAGGAGTGAAAGGTTCTTTTAAGATCGCTATTCGAGAAGGGGAACCGAGCTGTGAGAAAAAAGATTTTTCTCACAGCTCACAGAAAAGAGAATTTTCGGTCGAAAGATGTAAACTACAAGAATTTAAAAGGAACATCACTTTCGTGTCCGCTTACAATTTTATTAAAACTTATGTAAAGGGCGTCTGAAAATGACCTGACATTTTAATTTGTTAATAAAACGCATTTTTTATTTGAAAAGTACGATTTTTCTCAATTTTAAGGGGCTATACCAGTGTGAACGCTGAAAATTTGGGTGATTTTCGGGAATTTTTTTGAAGAAAAGTACTGAATTAAATGTTTCGCAAAATTAAGAATATATTTGGCTATATTTGACCTATATTACATAATGTTTTCATAAACAAATATTGAGATCCAAGCGACTTATGCGCTACCTTCGGAGACGTCAAAAATAAAAGTTCCTCCACTGCTGACATGATTCCGGCCGATTGAGTAGCTGAAACCGAAAAAGGAAAAATGTCGTTAAACTGGAAGGTATTTCCTGTACAATGACGTAGGATTTTCGAAAAATATCAAAATCTAACAAAATAACATAGTTATGAAAAAAGTATGTTTTCTTGCCTATAAAATGGTCGTTTTTTTTCAATGCCAAATCATCAATCTTCATCCAATAAATAATAACCTATGTCATTGTAGAGCCAATATATTCAAGAGTACTCAGTTCAAATTTCAAGTCAATCGGATAATTGCTCTTGGAGTTACAATGTCAGCAAATTTGAAAAATCTCATTTCGAGAAAAACGCGTTTAAAGATTTAACTATCGATTTTTGCAAGATAAAATGATATTGATATAAATGATAATGATATTCTTGAAAGTATAAAGTGTCAAAAAAGGCAAAAAAAATCAACTTTTTGAAAGTGTCACACTGGTATAGTTATATACAGTGTGTATACAAACATGGAGGTTATGTGTGGAACACAATATCCGATGAATGGCATAAACGGCATGGACTTGGAAGACATATTCTTTCAACAAGATGGCGCAACCTGCCACATTGCGGGCGAAACAATGCAGTCATTACAGACAAAGTTTTATGGTCGTGTTATCTCGCGCCACGGCGATGTAAATTTACCACCAAAATCGTGCGATTTGACGTCGTTGGACTTCTTTCTTTGGGGTTTTCTGAAAGGAAAAGTGTATGCTAATAATCCACAGACCATTCCGAAGCTCAAGGAAGCAATTGGACGCACCATTAATGAAATTAGTCCGCAATGATGCCAAAATGATATTGAAAATATCATCAAAAGAGTGAACGTTTGCAACAGGCGGCCATTTATCGGATATTGTGGTCCACATATAACCTCCATGTTTGTGCCTCATATTAAAATAAAAACATGCGATTTAATGAAAATTGACGGGTTTGGGGGAAAAGAATGTTAAATTCTGGGGATTAAATTACATCGATAAGGACTTGAAAAAAAATGTTAGCATCTTGGCCAAAATCGGCATTTTTACTCAATCGCCGCTCATTTCTATTTCGTCTTGGTTTGTATCTTCGCTTCAGGCGCATTTTCTTCAAAATTTTCTGCACAGTAAACAACAATTTAGAGTTTGCGGGAATATTTTTTAGTGGCAGACACATTTTAAATATAGCAAAAAATAACCACCACAAATAACTTCAAGTAAGGGGTGGTTTAACTCCTTAAGCTTTGTATTCGGCAAAAATGCAAAAATACGTACATTTTTATTTGATCCCCCCCTTCAAGGCGGGTCACCACTGAAAGGGATAAATATCGATTTTTTTTGCATTCTCTGAAAGATCAATACACCTTCAAGAATATGCAAAAAAATGTTCAAGTAAAAATATAGAAAATTGACCACATTGCAGATAATTTAGTGAGAGCAAGTAGCGCAACAGTTTACGTATACTAAAACTTTCCATAGCAAAATTGAAAATTCGAATACAAAATTGTTTTTGAAACAATTTTTCTCGACCTCGCCGGTCGAGAAAACTCTGGTTAATCACAACTCTAGCTATAATTGTCCGATTTTTGATTGCAAAAAATATCTCAGTCAATTAATACAAATTTTGCCAATATTACACGTTTTTGGAACGCCCGTCATTTTGCCAATTTTTTTTCTTTGAAAAAGGGCCATGTACCGTGAACTACATTTATATGTAGTTATATATAAATGGGTGCGAAGGTCTAGTGGTTAGTGTGATCGCCACTAAACCTGCGGAGGTCCCGGGTTCGAATGCCAATCGTGTACATTTCGTCGTGAAATGTTTTTCCTCGGCATTTCACGGCGAAATAAGACTACTTCCACGACTGGGGGGCGAACTTGATGACCGGCTGTATTGGTATAGGTTTTCCGCAGTTTCCCTATACCCATGGTGAACAGGATACAGAGGGGGAAGTCGGCTGCGGCCGTAGGTGGGTGGGGGGTGTGTGGAATTGGAGGTAAATGGAGGAGATGAGAAACGGATGATATAAGGAGGGGGGGGGGGGGTAGTGTAATAGGAGGTCGAAAAAAGTTGAGGCGGATTGGGGCTCATTAAAAGGGGAAGACCTTGTACGGCTGGAACAAAACCAATAAAAAAATATATATATATATATTTATAAAAAGAAAAAAATATATTTATATATAGAAAACTTTGATATTTTCATTTTTCAGAACAACCATTCTCACGTTATCCATTCGGATGTTGAACTACGTTTTTTATACAGAGGTCCTATTTTACCTCAATGACGATGTTAATTTTTAATTTTTTTAATAAAAAATTTACACAAAATAAGTTTAATGTATGCTTAATATCATACTTTTTTTGTAAATCCTAAATAAATAATCGAGTAGACTAAAACAAAATCGAAAAAACTACCGTTTATCAACTCGCCACAGTGGTGCCTGAAAGTGTTATAATATTCGTTCCAGTTTCGTTGGAATCAGTGGACTTGCAGGTGAAATATAAAAGTCAGCCCTCGGCACACTTCACTCTAAGGCATCGATTTTCAAAGTGGTGGGCGTTACGATATACAGGGAGGTGGGGACGCGTTTTTTACCCTAATATCGATAAAGATGTGACCTTGGGGCGCGTTTATCTCATGTTTCGCAGAAAGGGGGGCGTTATAAAACAAGTTTGGTAACCCCAGTTCTAAGGGGTTGTATCATCCCTTAAAACCATTTATCCGCCACTAAAAAAAAATAAGTATCCAATGATTCTTAATGCTCTACCATATACGTGACTTTTGACAAAGCACCACATCGATGTTCCTTACTACTTGAAGTTTCCCTTGTCATATTGCATATTCAAATTGTTCGCACAACAAATAAAAAACAAACGAAGTTTCACTGATCGAATTCACACTTCAAGTCGTTCTCACCCCAAACCGAAAATCCTGCCACCCGATAAAAATCCTGACTGAGCCTCACTCTCATGATATAACGTTATTCTTCGTTATCCACCCCCGTTGGGAAAAACTTCCCCGATTTGCGCGTTTTCCTTTCCTTCCGGGTAAGCATCGCCATCGGCTCTCAAGTTGAACACCTGGTTCAAATTGCCACCAACTATTCCAGCGGTACAAACGCCTCGTATACATTCCGTATGCACTTTTCCATGCATCTACGTATATATGTAAATTTGCGCGCACATGCAGTTCTATATAGGGAGTTGATCGTGCGCGGTTGCCCACCCTGAAGAGAGGGAGAGGGGTGGCAGGTGGCAGACACATACCCGCGGTTAGAACATGTAGAAAAACCTCTCGCTGCATAAATGCGTCACTTCAGCCCCATATGGGCCATCTCCAGAGGGATGTACAGAGCAAGCAGATTATTATATATATATATATATATATATATATGGCGAAATGGGATTTTGAGGGTATTCGACTCCGCAGACCGTCCTGATACTAGCCAATTGTCCCCATACTCAGCATTATGTAAATCCCAAAGTCCTGCGAATCACCTTTGGATGAATGTAAACGTATTTATACCAAGGTCATTTCAAGGACCGTTCTCCAAACTGCCAGATATATATACACATACATACATTTATGTGTGTGTACATATATATATATATTCGTATAGGTAGGAATCTAAAGACGAAACTACGAGAGGGCATAAAGAGAAAAAGAGGGAGGGAGTAAAAGGGGGAGAGCATGGAAAGCGCGAATTCACGTACTATCTATGGTTTTGCTGTGGTTACGCCACACGCAGATTTGCATCGAAGTTTGCGTACACCGTACACATAATATCGGATAGGTTACGATCGTCGAAAGTTCTTCCGACCCTCGAAAGGGGAAGAAAAAAATATACTCGCGCACTTGCATACTCAGACCTGACTTTCCGGACTCTCTGCATGTTGTGCTTGCATAATACAACGAGAGTGTTCGAGTGCAGAAGAATATATACTTTGCTTCGTTCCACCCCGTGTTTTGTGATGCTGAAGTTTGTATCGTTGGAATGGAGTAAAAAATCTTTATGTTACTTTTTTTAGATCCATTCTCGTGATTATGAGACATTTTCGTTAACAGATTTGGGGTGCAGGTCTCTGATGAGGATCCTAAAAAACGTTTCGATGACTTTGGTGGCCTGAGTGTGCTGAAGAATTGAGTGATGTGAAAAAGTCTTTTTTGTTGCAAGTCTTCTTTGGCTTATATCTCTAGTGATTTTTTTAACTTTCTGGTCATAAAGAGTGTCTTAAAATGAGGTGAAATTTTTATTTATACATAAAATTTATTGTTTATTTGAAAAGTACGAATGTTTTCATTTTAATATAAGGTACACACATGGAGGTTATGTGTGGAACACAATATCCGATAAATGGCATAAACGGCATGGACTTGGAAGACTTGTTCTTTCAATAAAATGGCGACCATGCCAAAATGTTATTGAAAATTTCGTCAAATGAGTGAACGTTTGCAAACAGGGACGAGGCGGCGATTTATCGGATATTGTTTTGCCCACATAACCTCCATGTTTGTACCTTATATTAAAATAAAAATATGGTAAATATTTACAAGTGGGGCTCCAGCTAGAGAAGGGGTTTAGAAATGTTGTACCGAGTCGATGTGTTTCAGGGCACTTTGTTTATAATATTGAAGTCGGGGGAAGACAATTTCAATCCGCAAACGCTTGTTTTTTTACTTTTTTAAAGATATCGAGGAAAGGGGTTTGGTGACATGAAGTGGGTCAAATGACGTGTTCGGTCAAAAACCCAAACAACCCAAACAAACGTATTTCAAAAATCGAAGATTTTTCGGAAATATTTCTGGAAAATCCGCCCACCCCAGTGTTCTACGAACCCCACAACTCTACGCATCCAACAGAGGTGCGTGGAATATTCTTTTTTCTCAATAAAATACCCCTCCCCCATAATAAAAAACATATTTTCATACTGCAGAATAGCCCGAACGTGTGAAAAAAATTTTGGAGCCGATTACGGCTGGAGCCCCACTTGTAAATATTTACCAAAAATATTCTTCCTTTTTAAGTAGATAATACTTTTTGCTGATAAATTTAAATGTCCGGTCATTGTGAGACACCCTACATTTATCGATGAGTTTGTTTGGAAAACGGACCTGTGAAGTCCGTCTAACGAAACACGCTAACCGTCCGCCACCATTTGTCCACTTTTATCATCTTCAACTCCCAATGGACCTGCGCTAGTTCATCCATGCTCAAATGCCACAAAAGGCATCCAGACATTATCAACATTTTTGGTGTACATGGTGTTGACTGATCTCTGTATACATTGTGTCGATCACTGCAAGAGGAACCGTGACCACCGCGAATGCACTGCGATTACACTTTATCGGTACACACGCCTGGTGCAGCTTGGCATATACGATTTTCTACGAAACGAATTTCTGTCTGTGACACTCGAACCGCGTATCTATCCATTCCTATATCCGCATACGTTTCTTCGGAGCAGGGGTCCAGATTCGCCACAAAACACTGTCACCATGGATGTACAGCCATGTGCCATCTCTCACGTTCTCGTTCTTTCTCTTTCCTGATTCTCTCTCCCTCCGTATGGAAAACACATTGAGCCACAGAAATACTTTCGCAATTCAACCCTTCCCTGATTGGGAGAGGCACAAAGAATGAGGGAGGAAGAGAGACAGAGGGTCAGAGCGGAAAACGAAGGTATATACGAGGCAGGCTTCATCGCTTTGCACCCTCATCCTTTCTCTCTATGCTTCTCTCCTGCACTCGTTCCTCTCATCCCTCTGATACCAACCCGCCATGGTTATCAAGCTCCACGCCATTCATGCATAATGCACCAACCACCGATTCTTGTTCCTTGTCCCTCTTCGCCATCTTGCCACCCCCCCCCCTCCTTCTCTTCTCTTTCGATTCTTCGATTATATATGCATGTCTATACATACGCGTATGTATAGACGTGGGTTTGCGTATCTGGTGCCGCTGTCTCCAGCTTTCAAGGCAGAAAACACGTCTTCGAAGTACGTAAAAGCGAAGAGCAGATCGAAGAGCTCGTCTAGCGTCGCATATCGAGGAGATATCTACGGGCGTTCTGTGCATATCGAGATGCGATAGAACCCCGCTACGAGATACGTAGTCAGGCCTGTGATAACTCCGGAAAGTCATCTGTCTCCCTTTTTCAAAATGATGACTTTCTTGTTCCAACCGACTGTAAAGAACGCCCGGTCGGGCTGGGTGGCTCAGGTCATCTGCCGTGCCGAGCAGCCTAGGCCCGAGCCAATACCTGGATGGGTGACCGCATAGCCACTCGCAACGAACAACCGAGTTTCAGTTGCGTTACCATCGGAAACTGCCCGGTGGTATTGCCACTGAAACTCAAGATGTCAACTTCTGTATCCCCGAGTCAAGATAGACAGCCTATGGTTCCTCTCCAGATCCTCACAGTGGTAGGAGATAAAGGCAGTAAAGTAGCTTCGCATTCGATATAAATTGAGCTCCCACTTAACGCCTAGAACGGGAACAAATTTTCCTTTTCTCCACTTTCAGGCGCTAAGGAGGACATCGAATGGCACACGTATACACGCACACACATACACTCTATTACGCATATAGAGATACATATGCCTGAATACGCGCATGCGTAGACACACGTATATACCCGCAGGCATACATGCCTAAGCATACACCAACACACGTATACTAGTACCAATACGTATGCATGCGTGCCTGCTATAGGGATCCGCGTATACATGCCTACATGAGGGCAATTCCTATCAAAAATATTGTAACTGTTTGCCCAAGATCCATTTCTTCCAGTTTGGAGAGTTGCTGGAGCTACAGGGGCAAGTTTGAAGCGAATGCGAAACGTTCGCTGGGTGGAGATAATGGAAAGGCCATTGGCAAAGTAGGCCTCTACGGCGAACGCGCGGTCCTACCTAGTCCAACGCATGACGGTTACTGAAAACTATCAGACCCGCTCTTTCGAATGCGACCATCCCCACCCTCGTTTCGTCGAAACAGCCAAATGCACGATAGGTCCAAACGCAATCAAAAGAGGAGCTGCAACGACTTCAGCTAGGTTAGGTAAGAGTATAAGGGCCTATGCAGGAGGTGAGCAGCAAAGGAAGAGCATGTTAGGGCCCATAGTAGGACTTCTAGCAGTAAACAGACTCAAGTGAGGCTGACGTAGGATCAAAGGCCTTTAAAATAGGCCGAAAATTTCGACTCGGGTGGACACGATGTGATCCAGTTTCCCTGTGCCCTCGTAATGCAGGTTGTGCATCGGGAAAGAACGACCGCGGACGACACTGTGGGAGTCTTCAAAGAACTGAACACAGTTAAGTGACAAACGCAGGGTACAAGTCACGGAAATGGGATCTTTGAAGCCCGCAAGGGCATGCGGAACAAAATTGGATTCCTCCCTTTAAACATTCTCGCCCTTCTCCGACGTTTTACACCCTTACCTTCGAGCTCCTCTTGCAACATTATTTTCGCAGGCGATTCCACCCTATAAGCTCCCACCAACTCTATATATTCCACCCTATATCGAAATGAGGATCCGACCACTTTTTATTGGATCCTTCATTGTACTGAAGAGGAAAAAAAGAGCCGGGCATGCCCTGGAAATGAAAGATTATTTATGAGAGTGCTTGGAATGTTGATGCGATAAAAACATTCCAGTTTTCTTCAGTCATCTTTCATACCGCCTTCGTGTCTTCCTGTATCGTGCCCGCGGTATCTCACCCACATACAAGTATGCACTTGTAAACCTAGTGCGGTGAACATGTGCCAGCTATGCGATCGTAGATGTATATATACATGCGAAAATGCCACTGCGAATCTCGAGTTTCTTACACAACGCGAGTACGTAGATACATATATATATATATATATATGGAAGTACAGATAGCGAGAAGAGTTTCTTGCCCGCCGAGGGTGAATGGCTTCAATGGGGAGGTTATGTACGATATACGTGTATAGACCCCGGCAAAATAGGAGGCAGCGAATGAAGCGATCTTGAAAATGATACATGCTCTCTCATGGTTCCTCCGCTACGTCCAAAACGTTGGAAAAGTTTATGTATATACGTCCCATTTTCTTTCGTAGTTTTGAAATATTTGCAATTATTGTTTCCTGCCGGTACATTGAACGATTGATGACTTTTTCCGCGTTTTTATCAGGCTGCCCTCTTTCCAATGGAACTGAGGACGAAACTTGAGATAACAAAGAAAATTTTGAGGCAGACTGAAACCATTTGTCGTAAAGGCGAACCACTTGACGTGGAATACTCCATATTAATAGTAAAGAGAGAGAAATAGAGAGGATGAAAGAGGCAACCTTTGTAAAAGGAGAAACGGACCACAAGTATATGGTAAAATTTCTATCGTCAGTATCATTTCGTGGAATGATTTATAAGGGTTGGAGGTGGGAAACGAGGGAAGATATATTGAATTTCAAGTCAAGGAACCTTCCCTTCGGAAATGTGATGCTAGATTCTGTCCACACTTGTATGGATATGGGTTTAGCGTTTCGCGCGCGTGTCTGTGTGAAAAAAGGAATAAATGTCACGAGAGAGTAAGAAGAGCTGTGTGTGGTCGAGAAGGCGATGTGTCGCCAAAGATTTCAAATGAAAATTAGATTTAGACGAAATAGAAAATTCTGAGGCGAGCGAAGTGTTTGGAGCGAATGACAGATTTATAATGAACGTGTTTATGCTTGAGGATTTCTTGGAGGAGCGCAGGTGGGCAGTGTGGCGAGCCGTTACACTCAGAAGAAAGATGTATTATGTTCTAATAAATTGGCATATTAGAACATAATTTGTTGGACTAATGTTGGATAATTTGCTGGATAAATGTTTACTCGTATGGAGACAGCTTTTATGTGATTGTAACTACAGCATTTATTCGGCGTCAATAAATATGTTTTTTTTACTTTCCGATTTTTCACATCAATTAAAAGCCGCATTTAAAATAGAACATTTGAATAAATATTTCCTCAAATGAAAAATTTATTTTTAAATTATTTTTTTTTAATTGACCAGCTGATCAATAAAAACATCTGATTGGCTGGTGCAGTGATCCGGAACGATGACTGCAACTATATAAGGAATACCTGAGACACGAGAGCTTCAGTATCGGAGCTCTTAGCCCTGATGGTGCAGACTGTAACGTTTGCGAAACGTCGGCGAAACGCTGATCCTCAACACGGCCTCCATCCGGAAGCCACATACTCTTCTCAATCCTATTAGATGTTAAGAAAAACTCTATTTGCCGGATATAAACCACCTATTTCTTCTAACTTATACATCCTATGAAATATTTATAAAAATTCTTAGTAAATCTTAAACATAAACTTAAACAAAAGATTTTTTAGCTGTTAATAAAATCGTAGTAGGGCAACATACGAATAAGAAAACTTATATGCCGGGAGACAAACTTCTTTGTCCTTAATAAATCTTTTTTCTGAGTGTAGGCCACCCATGGAACGAAGAATGGATAGAACGAGTGTTGGTATGACAGAGATGAGTGTAAAAGAATCAATAGAGAAAATAAGAGCATGCCTGAATGAAATTTCGAAAGATGCGAGCAGTCTAGCAAGGGGTGGACACCAATCGGGACCCGCCGATTTGACCCAAACTGCGTGGGTAGAAGAAGGTGGGTCGCCACTTAACGTTCCTAAAATATTTCGCCGGAGTGGGCCATGGGAAAGGCCCACTAGAGCTAGAGGGAGATTTTTTCACCCATTCCCAAGTTAGCGGCGTAGCGCAGTGGTCAAGCGCATTGCCTGTCACCCCACTGGTTTGGGTTCGATTCTCGCTGCTACCATTCTTTTTTTGTTGTCTTTCTCGCGATGTTTAAATATTTATTGTAGAATTTAAATATATTTGAGCAATTGAAAAATTGAATGAAGTATGCTTTCCAATGAAGCATATGTCAGAAAAATGTAACTGCTCAATTAATGCTTTTATAAAATGTTCCTGGTATGAAAAATATGTATGTTTCGAATGTTTCTATGATGAATATCACCCTAAAAAATGATACAATTATTTATGATAATGAATGAAAAGCAGCGTACATAATTAATTGCAAAAATTTTCGAAATTTTTATTTTCATTAATAACTTCACCTAATTAAATAAACTAACTGCTTGAATATATTTAAATTCTACAATAAATAGTTAAACATTGCGGGAAATTGAAAAAAAATTAATAATAAAATCGGTAGTAGCGGGAATCGAACCCAAGCCAGCGGGGTGACAGGCAATGCGCTTGACCACTGCGCTACGCCCCTGACTTGAAAATGGTTGAAAGAATATCCCTCAAGCTCTACTCGAAAATCTTTGGGGAGCGTTTCACCCTTTCCTATGGCCCACTCAGACAAAATATTTTAGGAACATTAAGTGGGGCCCACCTCCTACCCACGCAGTTTGGCCGAAATCGGTACATCCCAATTGGCGTTCTCCCCTTGTAAGTTGAAGTTCAAGAATGTAAATATCGAGAGCAGTTTTACTCATTTTGTGAGGTAATGGCTTTGTATTTCGTATTCACTATATTAAGACGTATTGATATTTTCTTGCATTAAGGGGTTAGGCCACAGTAGCGGGTATAAAATCGTGTGCGAATTTAACAATTTTTTTTCGTATAAAAAAGTAATTCGTTCATAAAATAAATCACACATTTATTTAGTATGAATATCAAGCTGTTAGAAAATATATATATATATATTTTTCTCGATGTGCAAAATGGCCGACTACTCGAAATTTCTCGAAACAGCTTTTTTCCAATTGGCGTGACAAATAACTTCAACAATTTTCACTCGATTTACTTCAAATTTGAAAGTTATGTTCCTAATTGCATTTCGCATACAAGTACCTACGGAATTTCTGATGAATCGAAAACTTTTCATTTTATGAGCAGTTTATGAGCAGTTATAACGAATTTTTTCACTGAAAATTCATTTTTTAAGTTCAAATATCTACAACTTTGGAATAAAACAATATTTTTTAAATTCCCTACGTACTTCTCTAGGTATTCTAATATAGAATGATGGGAATTTTTGTTTTTTGTTCTAGGTAAAAAAATTTGGATGTTAAATATCACGCCGCGGAGTGCCTAAAAAAAGATAACAAAAGAAAATATTAGTAGTCGGACATTTTGTAAATCGAAAAAAATATATATATTTTCTAACAGCTTGATATTCATGCTAAATAGATGTGTAATTAATTTTATGAGTGAATCACTTTTTCATACGAAAAAAATTGTTAAATTCGCACGTTACTGTGGCTTAGTGCCTTAAATATTCTAATACATGAATATGATCCTGCATGGATGCATATTCGTACACACGCTCCACACACATGGGGACAGTTCATTTTCGGCTTTTATCCGTGCAATGCTGGCTAACAACACATCTGTCTTTCGGATAGTCCTTACATTTTTTTTATCATATCATTGATATTGGGGGCAGGAACGTCCTTGCAATGGCATTAATATTAATATACTTACGTTCGTATAAAGATCATTTCGAAGCTATTGGGGGTATGCGTAACGTTGAGTATGGGAATAATTGGCTAAGATCCTCGAAGACCCATGTCTTCGAAACCACCTTTCCTCATATTACCTTTCAAATGGTCTTGCACGATAATGAAGTTTCCTCGATGAAATCTCAGTCAGCAGCCTCCTTTATTTTCTGCTTGGTTCTTCCATACCTCAAACCTGCCCTCGCTAGCGGAATCTTTTTAAATTCTGTTACGTCAGCACGATATTCCCCTCGCAAAATGGTTTGATTCGTTAGTCGCAGGTGCAGGCATTTCCGGTAGTAAAAAGGTGAAAAACAAAATTGGAGAATATGTATTCGAATAAATTTTTTTTTTTAATCCGTCGCGATAATTGGTTATTGATTGCGCGACCGATAATTGGGAAAATTGTTTGTTCCATACAGCAATAAAGTCTTTTGCAATCTTTCTTTTTTTGCGTAACTGAAACTCGATGAATCTTCTTTTTTTATTGAGGAAAATTTTGATTCGTTTCGAATGAAAATTGTTTTCGTTCTCGTTGCGAAAGTAAATTACAGGAACCTGCCGGTGGGCAAGATATTTTCCGCTGAGAAATTAATATTCACTGGCTTCCGCCGTTGTTACGTGGGGCTGGCGTTACCAGGGCCATTCTTCTCGTATATACGATACAATTCCACGAGATTCCTCTCACTCTTCGCCTTTCGCACGCTGTGCTTTGATCCCGGCAACATAATTTATTAACGGGGGTATAATCTCAGACGCCGCACGAAACGGCAGATATTTTTCTCTTCGCGCCGTTTTTAATTTTTTTTTCCTTCCTTCCCCATGTATATGGGATACAACGAGAAACGAAGACTTATTAGAAAGGAAAGCGGGAGGAGCTTTTTTTGATTATTATGCCTTTTTTACGGCGATTTTCTTTTCTCCTCGAGCTTTTTGCAACCTTCGTAATTTCTCGTTACTTTCTCAATCGTGAGGTCTTTCCGAAAGAATAGCGAAAGATACCTATGTGTGTATGTACATATATATATATATATATATATATATATACCAAACGGTAAATTTCTCTTCCAATTCCGCGCTCCACACGAGGGAGAGACGTTTTTCTTTTCTTTCCGCAAAGGAGGGCCCTCATTTTTATCGAATGAGATCTTAACGAAAATCGACTCCACTCCGGGCTCGTCATTAGGGCAAAGGAGAGTCAGGGCATTAAGGTTGTTAATGAAGAAATGCCGCTTCACATATGTTGCCACGAGAGACGGAGGAAGCGTTTGTGGCTTCTCGAGCCACACATGTCTCTCAGACCGAATAGACGAGAGAGTATACTCAGGAGAGCTGTGAATTCCGCACTTCACGCGTCTGCATAAGCTTGGAGTCTAAAAAACAGGTCGATTTTCAATGTTTTTTCTAATGAGAGCATTGCGATAATGAGGTCGGCGTTTTACACACGATTAAGGCGAAATATGCATTTAGACCGGAAAAATTAAGCAATTTTGAGGGATTTTTTAAACTAAGAAATAATTTTTTTACATCTATCAAACTGTTGATATAATTTAACAGTATATTTAAGCATACAGAACAATTTAAAAAAATTCATTTAGCATTAAAACGGCAGAGCTGTGGTAGAGCGTTGCAGCAAGGTCAGCGCAGGAGTATACATGATAATATAATTCAATATACATCATAATATAATTCAAATAATGTGTCCAACTTATGTTGAAAGAGATTTTCTTCGAACGATTGAGTTCGATTTTTCCGTAAATAATGTTTTTTCAATGCTGCCCACTCCAATCGTAATTTTTTTAACCTTTTGAAATTGATGCAAGGTTGAGAAATTCCTATTTCAGTATCGCTCCAAATATTAGTTATTTTGTCGGTGACATTTTGTGCACTCTCTCGAACAGAAAATTTAAGAGTATTATGACGGTAAAAGAATAGACTTAATGCTTCTCTATTCGTGGGTAATTTTCGCTCCACAAATTCTTCGATTTCCGGCCCAATTAGATAAATTTCGGCACTTTCACTATCGTCCAAAACCGCGATCGTTTTTTACATTTTTATTTTTACGTGTACTGTGACGTGCCTCAATACAGCAAGTACTGGAAACAGTCAAATGAATCGTGAAAAGAACTCACGGACAGTCAGAGAAACAAAGGTGCAGTAGCGTCAACAGCGCCGCGGCTCGTAACTCTCGAATCCGTATGACTTTGTTTTCTTACTCCAAAACAACATATTACTCCAAATAACCACTCATACTTCTTAGACGTTCAGTGATGTAAACACCATGTTCTTGTTCATCAAGTGGTTGATATAATTTTCGGAACCGAATTACGTGTATTGATTCTTAATCTGCAAATACAAATTGTTTATGGTAAAAAAAATGTTTAATAAAAATTGTGTATTGTTACAGAAAAAATTAAATCAAGCCTTAAGTTGGATCGGGCACTAACATTTTCTGCATCGAGATAAACAAAATTAATACTCCGATAATCATCTTAAAAAAACATGAAAAAGGCGTTTGAGCACTAACTAAAAAATTGTTTAGAACTCTAAAATTATGCAGAACTTTCTTTTCCTTAACATACTTCAATTTTCCGTTGAGGAATAAAAATCGATTTTTGCTAACCACCCTAATATACACTTTCGAAGTGTATTAGAGATTAGATTATTATGAGATTATTGGACAGAAAAACGGTTTTAAGGGGTGATTCACCCCTTAATTATTTCTTCTTCGATAACTCTCTAGTGGATTTTTCATTGCTTTGGATTACAAGAATTTTCGTTTTTGTTTTACTGCGATCGGTCGACTGCTTGTGGTTGACCGATGCCTTGTTGACCTTGACATGCCTTTCTTCGAGGGCTGGTTTCACCCCTTAAAAGAATTTTTCCGCCGATAAAAAAAATAGGTGTCGCTTATTTTTCAATGCTTCATGACATATTATAAGTTTCAACAAAATCGAAGGGCGACACCTGAGGGATGGTCCCTCTCAGTCCGTTACTTGGATGGGTAACCGTGTAGTCGAACGCTGGAGACTCTTAAGAAAAAAATTAATGACAGTTGAAGGATAAAAGTGAAAAAGGATCGTAAAAACAAAAGTAGGATAAGTTTATTTTCCAAAATTTGTAAAACGTCGCTAACAATTCCTGTTTTTTTTGCTCGGTGGTGCGGGCATCTGATCGCAATTTTCCAGGCCGAGGGGTAGTTGTGGACAGCCAGGGACCGGTGTTGACATCGCAGCCCCGCTCGACCATGGAATTTTCCAACGACACGGGAGCAATGATACATTGCTCGGCGAAGGGAAGCCCGAGTCCCCGTGTCGATTGGCTGATGGGGGACGGTTCGCCGGTCCATCCCATATCAAACATACGAGAGATGCTCGTGAACGGGTCAATGTACTTTCTGCCATTCGGCGGTGAGAGCTATCGGGGTGACGTTCACGCTGCGGTTTACCGATGTCAGGCCTCCAATAGCGTCGGCCGAGTACTCGGACGGGAAATAACAGTGCGAGCTGGTGAGTCGAAAAAATATTTTCTAAAAAGGGAGAAGATCCATGGAAGAGGATTGAGGGTTTCACCCCACCTCCTCCCTCCTATCAAACGTCGGACTGGTTTTTCCGGAAACGTTCAAATTAAACTTTAGTCAGACGTATCAATGTCACGAAAAAAGGCCGTATGGTCTAGTTTGTTTGGGTTGGAATGCAACGAAACCTCTCAGTTCTTCCTTTATTTCTCCATTTCCATCATCATCGAAAATAATTTCGTACCAATTTGTGTGGTAGGTTTTTAACAAATATCTTGAAAAACGTTGTAGCCGTTTTCGTAGCCCAAATTTGCCAAAAATATGTTGCTGCTTCCAAAACATAAAATTTCTCATTAATTGGTTGATTAGTTGTGCATCCAACGATGCACAATCAACATCAAAAACCTTTCTACTTCCAACAGACGATTTGATTGGCTTTTCATTGGAATAACGGAATTTGGAAGTATTAAAAATGAGTGGCATTTTGAGTTAAGGGAAGGTTCTGCCTTGTTGGGCCCAAAAATCTTCGATTTTTCACCAATTTTTTATGCGAAAAGTATTAAATATAGAAAGTTGATATTTGGTATGTTGACTAAGCAGTCTTTATTGAACGTGGAAATATCTTTTAAAGTTTGACAAAACATGGTCATACGAGTGGGAAGAGCCACGTATGTCGGTGCGCGGGCGATGACATTCTTCGCTTGCGGAAGTCCCAAGTCCTGGACAAGTAGTCTGAAGCAAAAAAACCAAACATATTTTTACTTTGTATAATATTGTGTACAAGTTGACCTAGAATCAAGAAGAAAATTTGAAAAATAAAAAAATCTAACCCAATCGTTTTAACTAACATTCAAATTTATTTATCAGTCAAGTCCAGTTTTTACTAGGACAAAGTAGTTGTGACGAACCCGTGTTCCGTAATAGCTAGTTTTTAGTAGGAAAAACGCGTTTAAACTGAAAAGAAGTTTGTGCTGTAATACACCCACACGTACACTTACGCACCCATACACACACACATGCGAGAGAGAGAGAGAGAGAGGGAGTGAGAGAGAGAGAGAGAGAGAGAGAGAGAGAGAGAGAGAGAGAGAGAGAGAGAGAGAGAGAGAGAGAGAGGCAGAGAGAGAGAGAGAGAGAGGCAGAGAGAGAGAGAGAGAGAGGGAGGGAGAGAGGGAGGGAGAGGGAGGGAGGGAGAGAGGGAGAGGGAGAGAGAGAGGGAGTGAGAGGGAGGGAGAGGGAGGGAGAGGGAGAGAGAGAGGGAGAGGGAGAGAGAGGGAGGGAGAGGGAGGGAGAGGGAATGGGAGAGAGAGGGAGGGAGAGGGAGAGAGGGAGATGGAGAGGAAGAGACCCACTCACACACACACACACACACACACACACACACACACACACACACACACACACACACACACACACACACACACACACACACACACACACACACACACACACACGTACACGTACACGTACACAAACGGAGGGAGAGAAAGAGAGAGGAAAAGTGTTAGTCCAGTCAAATTACGGCTCAGAATGGAAAAAAAAAACATAAAATTATGTAGTTTGGGGATTATGAAGGATCGATAGGGGGGTGTATTCTGAGCATACATTCCAATTTGAGGGGTTCTCCGGAGGTCAGCTCAAGGTCATTTCGATGAAAACGCGTTTGATTCGATATCTCGAGAACGGCTAGTGTTAGGCCAAAAATTGTTCAGACCTTTTCTCTTCTAAATTAAATTTACTAACTTTTTTATCTGAAACTTTTTTTTGTATCATCAATACTTTTCAATTTATTACTTCCGAAAGGCAAAAATTTTACTTTTTTTTCTCCCTATTTTTCATTTTTCGCCATTTTCTCCCCAACCGATCAATTTTATGAAATTTTACCGCTTATCAAAGTTGTAGATCCTTTAATTATGAACAACTTTTTCCTATAACTTTTTTTTCTAATACCAATATCTTCGGAGTTATATATTACTTTACCGAGCGATATCCGAGCGTTGAGGATATCATTTTCACCGACAATATGATCGTCACCACAACTCAAGATAAGTTTTTAGGCAACGAGAACAATAAGGCCAGATTCATCTCACTACTGAAAACTGTTCTCATCAAATCAGACATAGAGGTGGAGCAAGCCGTAGAGGATGCGGATGGTCTAATTATCAGTACGGCTAAGAGAATTTCGGAGGAGTACAGTGCTGCGGTTGTTGTTGGTGAGGACGTGGATTTACTAGTTTTGCTGACTGCGACAGCCGGCGCGTGCAACAACATGTACTTGAGAAAACCTGGCCGAGGCAAATCGACGGACGCTACATATAGCCCATACTGCCTCAAACCGATATATGGGCCGAATGCCGCAAAAAACCTGTTATTTTTGCACGCGATTAGTGGTTGCGACACAACTTCGGCACCATTCAACTTAGGCAAGATCAAACCAATGACCGCATTGAAAAATACTCCGGATTTGGTTTCTCTAACTGAAGTTTTTCTACAAGATAAAGCAGATAAAACAACTCTCGCTTCAAACGGCGAACAATTCATTTTGAATTTGTATCGCAAGGCTTCAGGTGACACGAATTGTACGAATCTCAACGAGCTCCGTTATAAGGGATACAAAAAAATGGCAGGCAGTGGGAGGGTTAAATTAGAATCCCTTCCTCCTACCTCTGATGCCGCATTTTTTCACTCGTTGAGGTGTTACTACCAAGTGCAATACTGGCTCGAAAATTATCTGGAACCCGAGGAGTGGGGCTGGCGTCGCACCCCCCGTGGATCGGAGCCGATACCAATGTCACTGAAACCAGCTCCGGAAGAATTACTCAGATCGATTGCGTGCAAATGCCAAACCAACTGCGGCAAAGCGTGCGGATGTAGAAAGGCCGGCCTGTTTTGCTCAGTAATTTGCACTAGAGAATTATTGCACAAGAGAACTATTGCTCTAATATCGCCAATGTTATCGACGATAATATTTTTGACGCAATGGACGAGGACGACGTATGCCCCGATACCGTCAGGGCCTTTAATATTAACGAATCACTTCCATCGACCTCGGGTGCTTAATTTTACGAATTTTATGATCTATTTTTTTTATCAATAAATGTGTGAAACAGTTTCAATTATTCATTTACTTCTTTTTGTAATCCTTATTCACATTATTATCCCATTGAATGGAATAAAAAATACCCAAATTGAAGAAGTACAATATTTAAATGATATTTGAATGATTACAATATTTAATATTTAAATGAAGTACAATTTTTAAATAATTTAATCGATTCACCTTTTGATACAGGTAAGTTGGCTAATAAATTATCATGGAATACTTTAATATTTCTTTCAAGTACTGAATACCCACTGATATCGATGATATTGCGACATTGGCGCGGATGTCGCTCGGTAAAGTAATATATAACTCCGAAGATATTGGTATTAGAAAAAAAAGTTATAGGAAAAAGTTGTTCATAATTAAAGGATCTACAACTTTGATAAGCTGTAAAATTTCATAAAATTGAACGGTTGGGGAGAAAATAGCGAAAAATGAAAAATAGGGAGAAAAAAAAGTAAAATTTTTGCCTTTCGGAAGTAATAAATTGAAAAGGATTGACGATACAAAAAAAAGTTTCAGATAAAAAAGTTAGTAAATTTAATTTAGAAGAGAAAAGGTCTCTACAATTTTTGGCCTAACACTAACCGTTTTCGAGATATCGAATTAAACGCGTTTTCATCGAAATGACCTTGAGCTGACCTCCGGAGAACCCCTCAAATTGGAAGGTATGCTCAGAATACACCCCCCTATCGATCCTTCATAATCTCCAAACTACATAATTTTATGTTTATTTATTTCGGTAATTTGACTGGACTATGTCTTTTTTATTCGTTTAGCTCTCGCTATTTCCTGTACTTATATAATATGTGTGTATATATATACACACACACACACACACACACACACACACACACACACACACACACACACACACACACACACACACACACACACACACACACACACACACACACACACACACACATATATATATATATGTATGTATATATACATATATATATATACACATGTAGGCATAACGAGAGCTAAAAAAATAAAAAAAGGCTCTCTCGCGCCAACTACATTCACCGCCCACAGCCTCTCACCCCAGCCCTCGGTTTTCCACGCGAAGATGAACGGTCACGTTTTACTGGTTTCACTCTTTGCTCCCTTCGCGAGACTCTCAGGCAGCCCAACAGAATATAGCTATACAGGGATCCACACGTAACATCAGACACATAGATATAAGCGTTATAAAATGCATATAGGAAGTGGCTCTCGTGGACGTACTGCCAAGATCAAGATTTCGCGGTTTTTCGCGTCGCGCCAACGACGGAGTCGAGCCAACTCGGAAACTCCCTCTTACTTCCCCACAGTCTCTCTGTGCCGCGCGCGACTCTTCGTCTCTGCCTGGCCCTCCTCGCCACCCACTGCGACGTGAATGTCGCGGTTTTGAAACAGTGCGGACAGACGAGGGGGAGGGTAATCGCTCCGTTGCTCTCCCCTCCTCTTGCTGACTGCTCACGATAACGTGCCAGGAATCACTTATCGCATTTACGCGGCCGAACGCACGACACGCTCAGGGGGCACTCGTTGCGCCTTTTGTCGTGGACGCTATCGATCAACAGTGTCGATGAATATCGATGGTCGAGATGCATGCGTAATTGTTGGAGTTCGTGTCTCCCGAATGTAATTGATCGGCTGATCGCGTTGATTTCGATGCGGCATTGATGCGATGCAGGGAGAGAAAGAAGACGTTGATCTGTGTTAGCTTCTGTTAGGCGAGGAGGTTGCGATTGTACAGGGCGAGGCAACAACTTTTAGCGGTATAGTTATTTCTAAGGGGGGAGAGCCTTTTAAGCAGCCAAAAATCAAAACCAAAACCAAAACGTTTTTTGGTGTTGATCGTATTTATTCTACAGAATGAAAGTTTCATGTACAGCTTGTTATCATGTAAATCTGTTAATTTAAAAAATGTATTTAAGGCGGGAGCCTGTATTAAAAGGTCCAAAAAAGCATTTTTTCGGGATTTTTTTTAGGAGGGAAAAAAACAAGTGGACCCCGTAAACATTGAGGTATCTTTTAATGTATATTTAAAATGTAAAGACAAAATGATCAACATAAAACAATAAATGACTGCAGATTTATCAGCCTATTCCATGTGCATCTTGCCACTGCAGTTCTCAATCGGCAGGAAAGATGCAGCTCGTGTTTCTTGACTGGACCAAGTAAACCAATAACATTTTTAATTGCCATATATTTTTTTTCTGGGGGAATTAACAAAAAGCTGAAAAAATCGTGAAATTGTAACTTTTTTCAGATTACAAATAAATGTGTTTAAAAAAACACTTTAACGTGCTATTAAAATTATTTAAAAATACTTTTTCAACGACTTTTTTAGTTCACTTAGAAGAGATTTTCATCCTGAAGAAAATAAACTTTGGTTTGATTCAATAGATCGATTAGTTTTTTTTTGCTATCACGCCCGCCAATTGGGAAAAATCGGGATAATTAAAAGTGGAGAAAACGCGCTTCAAAGTTTTCAATAGGAGGAAATATCAATATGAAATATCAATCGCTTCTCAACTTTTGGCCTTGTGTTCTCGAAAATATTTACAATTGGCCTCTGTACCTTGGTAAATATATTCATGAAGATCTATCGATTTAAGGAGGTTGGAGCGATTCAGTTGAGTCAAATGACGGTTTATTCATTTTTTTTTGTTTCGAATGAACTTCAAAAAAATGTCTACGAGGTACAGACTTATTCTATATATTTTAATTTTTTTAAATATATAATTAAAGGGCAAAATTATGAATTTTAATATTTTTATTACGTAAAGTAGAAAATCTTTTGTGTTACTACCAACTTGAAAAAGCATAACATTATCGATGATTATTATGAAAAAACTACGACAACGAATGTTTTATACAATTCACAATGAAATTTTGAGTAATTTATAATTATGCCTATTCATATTTACGTCACGAGATTATTGGCCCATGGTTTACGATGGGCAAGATCAATATTTTTTTTCTAAATGTTCACAAAGGCTCAGTTTGCGTTAATCCGTTGTTAGACATGGTTTATCTTGGTGCTAGATAACAATAAAAATTACATAACCTTTAGTGTGAAAGTCTTGCCCATCTAACTGCACGTTAAATTACGTACATTAAACTATTTTTCATCTCTGGTGTTTAGTGGTGAAAAAATTTCAAAAAATTCGTAAAGACTCAATATAGTGTAAACGATAACATGTATTTGTTATTAAATTTAACCTTGGATTGTGGCTAACGCTCCAATCTCCTTAAGCAAGTTAAAAAACGATTTTTCGACCCTTCTAATGCAGGCGAAATGTCACCATTTGCTTCAAATTTATACAGTAAATTCTTTGTCATATGCTGAATGCACTCTCCAAATTTTGAGTCGATCATCTACACCGTTTCTCTAAAATTTACAATTGGAAAAAAAAACACAGCCTATGATCAGATAACATAGCGAGTACATTATGACACTGATAACAAAATTGTCATAATGTACTGAGTGATTTGACGGTATTGCATAACATTTTTAACATTTTTTCACACTTTTTCATGCGTAAAGTTGCCATTCGGCGATAAGCGTAAGCTTTTCCCGATGTTGAAAAGGGTTTTTTAAATTTTAAATTTTATAAAAACGGTGTAGGCGATGGATTCAAAAATGTTTATGGTACATGCAGTAAATGACAAAGTATTTACTGTATAAATTAAAATCAAATGGTAATATTTTGTCAATGGTCCCGAAACTCTTAAAAATAGCGGCTGTACGACACTTGCTTAAGCGACGGTTGCCGCCTGCGTTGTCCCACGGCGTACAACCTAGCGTCTGATGCATCGATTTCGAACATTCAAACGAAGAAGTTTTGGATTTTTAAGATCCACACGCTCTATGTGAACCTAAAAAATTGTAAGAAAATTGAAAATTCGAAAAATGAAACGTGTTTAAAAAAAGATTCTATTTATCATGACATTTTTTTATTATAGTATTTATTAACGAAAAAGTCGTTTTTAAATAACTTTTGGTGAACTTGAGGTTCACATAGACGGTAATGATGTAACCTAAATATCTGCAAAACTTAAAAGAAATCGATCAAATCGTTTTCGAGTTATCTGATATGAGGTGCACGAAAAAAGGATTATCAAGAAAACGCATTTGAAGTTTCGGGACTCAAAAATTTCGCGACCAAATAACCTACCGATTAATCTGCGATTCCGGGGCCTGGAAGTAGTACCGCAGCTTCCTCATCGAGTTTATTTTCGGCCGCAAGCTCTCCTTTACGTTATCGAGGGATCTCCCCCCCCCCCCCCCCCCCCAAAGACTTCCGAACTTGGGAGAAAACGCTTCCTACAAAAGTTGCACAGCTCGAAGGGAGTTGTCGAGTGGCGACTACCAGGCTCATCCAGGTTTAGGTGTCTCAGAGACTTTAAGGTCCACAATGGGAGACATTTAAGGTTCCACAAATTCGTCGAGGGACCAAAAATAAGCTCAAACACCAAATTTTAAAATGAACGATAAAAATATAACATAAAAATCGATAAAACAAGAGTTTCCATGTTTTTAGGCTAAAATCGATTTTAAAAAACGGTGCAAACACTTACTCTCATAAAATGTGCTCAAAGGGGTTGCCACCACTTTCAATCCACGCTTGCGATCTTTTTCTTTTAAGTCTGATAGATTTGAAAATATTTCCTCTGCTGATAGTTATTGCGTCACCATCTAGACGTGTAAAAATTGTTTTGTTCAGATTGTACATGTGTAAAAATGTACAATGTGTAAATCTGTACAAAAATGTACAATTTTTACACATGAACAAACATGTACAATCTGGTTGCCGATAAAAATATTTTCAGAAATTTCTTCCACATTTTGGCATCCCGATGTCAATGTAAGATCACCCTCTAGGTATCAACCCCGAATATTTTTCGTTGCGGAGATATTAATATTTTTATGTGTGGATCTATATGACTGAATGGTTCTGTCTAATATTAGGACCATGTTTCTGCCTCCAATCTAGCCTGCCCCATTCTGGACCTAAAGAGGTTACATTATAGCAGATTTACACATGTAAAGATTGTACATGTGTAACCCCTTCAGGCTCAGAAAGGGGTAGGCAAGATTGGAGGCAGAACCATGGTCCTAATATTATTAGGAGTACAACTTTGCAGTGACCGTTTTACTTAGAGAGCCACTGCGGCCGAAGTAGTGGCCCTAGCTCAATAAAAAAAATGGCATTTTAAACTAGAGGCTCTGCCAATGTAAACAATTTAAAAAAGCTAACGGATACGTATATGCATTATAAAGTTATTGGCACTCAAACATGGCAACCTACGAGCCGAATTCTCAGCATTTGCGGGAACTGCTCCAAAGACAACAAAGGAAGGGATTTTTGCACCGGATTGTGACTGGAGATGAAAAGTGGGTTTACTACGATAATCCTAAACGCCGAAAATCATAGGGACTGCCTGGTCATATTCCGTCATCGACGCCCAAACCGAATATTCACGGATCCAAAGTGATGCTATGTATCTGGTGGGACCAGCTGGGCGTTGTGTACTATGAGCTGCTCAAACCATCCGAAACCATCACAGGGGAACTCTACCGACGTCAGTTGATGCGCTTGAGTAAGGCACTCAAAGAGAAACGGCCACAATTCAACGAAAGACATGACAAGGTGATACTGCAGCATGACAATGCCCGACCCCATGTTGCAAATGTCGTGAAAAAGTACTTGGAAACGCTGAAATGGGAGGTTTTATCCCACCTGCCGTACTCTCCAGACATTGCCCCTTCCGACTATCAATTGTTCCGGTCAATGGCACACGATTTGGCTGACCAGCACTTCGGTACTTACGAAGAAGTCAAAAATTGGGTCGATTCCTGGATTGCCTCCAAGGACCAAGACTTTTATCGACGCGGGATTCGAATGCTACCTGAAAGATGGGCCGAGGTCGTAGCTAGCAACGGGCAGTACTTTGATTAAAAAATATGTGGCCACTTTTTTATAATAAAGCCTTAAACTTTTGAAAAAAAAACGGTCACTGCAAAGTTGTACTCCCAATAGATAAAACTATTCAGTCATATACACCCACACATAAAAATATTGATGTCTCCGCAACGAAAAAGTATTGGAGGTTGATACCTAGAGGGTGATCTTAAATCGACAGAAATTTCTGAAAATATTTTTATCGGCAATCGGACAAAACAGAAGTGTTAAACTGATGTGCCTCGTAATTCAAAACTTCAAACTTAGTTTGAAAATTAAGTTCTAGTACTAGGACATTGGGTAATGATTCCAATGGGGTGTTTTGGAAACTGGGTCTATACGGGTTCATGATGTTTAGTGGATGTTGTTCTAAAAATAACTCGCGGAGCGTCGGGAATTCAAAGTAAACCAAGTCGTTTTATTAACTATTGGTATATATGATACGGAAGTCATTAATACCACAGTCCGTCGCGTGTAATCGCATATAATACCAAACAACGTTAAGTCAATCCAAATAACTCCAAGCAAAGCTATACAAACCCAAATAAAACTGAAATAATCCGAAGGATCGAAAATGAAAACTGAAAACAGACGCAAACAAGTCTTTTTCGGTGTCCGTACTCAATTGTAGTTTGTATCGTTCGACCACAACGAAAATTCTTATTTACTTTTATTTATAATTCTTTTTGTATTATTTAAAATATTTCTTTTTGCAATTTTAAATTGTCGAAATTGACAAAATTCCTTCAAAAGTTTTGAGCGATTACTCGTAGGCTGAATCTGCCAAAAATGTGGATAACGAATTAACTATTTAAAAAAATGAGTCTTCGTTGCGTTTCAAGGAGGCAAACTTCAATATCGTTGGACGTGATACCGCATGTTGACATACGCAAACCAATTTAGTAGCTGTAATTATCGTACCTGCGTTTTTTTCTTCTTCTTTTTCTACTCGGCCTGTATCAACAGAACGCGTTTATCTTGTTCCAGTTGTTCGTCAAAAATACGACGTCTTGGTGAAAGACACCTACGTGAGAGTCGGGAATACAGGTGTTCTCAGGTGTGAAATACCACCTAACGTCAAGAAGCACGTGAGGGTTACCTCGTGGGTTCAGGACTCGGCTTTCAACATATTTCCAGCTCCGGAAAGCGGTGAGTGCACTACTTTTGCTTTGTTAGACACGTGGTAGACTTGGAAGTGCACGTGTGTGCATCAAAGCGGAAGACGAGCAATGCGTGCGCAAAAAGAGTGATGAAGAGAGCAGGGGGCCAAAAAACCGGTCGATTTTCAATATTTTTTTTGCTCGGGGCTTTGGGATGGCGAGGTCGGGATTTTAAACACAATTAATACACGGCCTTGCCAAGCTTGAGTTTTTATTAATTGAAATATATTGATAAACACTTAAGTTGTTATTATTTAAACAATGTGTCACTGTTGCTGAATGGATAATCGGTGTGGGTGGTTCTGGCAACTAGGGACATCTGAAATGGAAATAAAAAAAATTTACTTTCAGTATAAAAATAAAATGTTCGTGTGACTGGATACTCTTTAACCCCTTAGCAGTCAGGCGAAAATGAGACTTTAGTGCCACTTTTGTGTTGGAATTTTTTTTTTTAAGAATTATCCTATAATTTCAGTATTACAGTTAATGAGGTTGCTGAATCCGAATCTGAAAGCAGATTTCCAAAATTCAAAATGGCGGATGCAATATGGCGGACGCAAACTCGAAAAATGGTTTAATTCCGACGAAAATAAGTACCTTATGATTTTCGAGGTCACTGAATGCGAATCCGAAATCGGATTTGCAATATTCAAAATGGCAGATCCAATATGGCCGAAAATCAAAATTTTCGAAATTCCAAAAATACAATAAAAAATTGGAATACGAAAAATACATTTTTAAAAAAATATGAATAGTAAAAATAAATTTTAAAAATACAAACAGCACCAAAAAAAATTCAAAATACAAAAAGCACAACATTTTTATTTGAATAGAAAATGGAGTGAACAAAAACCACGTGCTCGATTTGTGACTCTGGGTTTGGCCGAGAGCGGGATATAAAATTTAAAAAACTATTCTTTTACATTTTTTACTATGGATAATTTGTCATAAATGGTTTGCTACATTTTTATTTTTCATAATGTATCCGGGCTTCAGATACTTTGAGTCAGGACTGAAATTCGAAATTCGCAACCACGAACATCTAGAGATACAATTTTTGTCGAAATCCAACTACTTTTCAAATTTTCTCCCGCCATATTGGATCGACCATTTTGAATTTCAGAAATCCGATCTCAGATTCGGATTCAGTGACATCAAAAACCATAACATATTGACATTCGTCGAAACCAAACTATTTTTCGAATTTGCGTCCGCCATATTGGATCCGTCATTTTTAATTTTGTAAATCCGATTTCGGATTCGGATTTAGCAATCTCGAAAACCATAGGGTACTTACTTTCGTCGGAATCAAACCACTTTTGGAATTTGCATCCGCCATATTGGATCCGCCGTTTCGAATTTTGGAAGTCCGATTTCAGATTCCGATTCTGCGACCTCAACAATGATGATTCACCAAATTACAGTCAAATCGATGTAGTCAAAACATATATTTTTTTTTAATGCCCACGTATGTGTCATGACACAAAAATGGCACAACTTTTTTCCGCCCATATGTGTCACTGACAGTTAAGGGGTTAAGGCGGGATATACATTTAGACAGGAAAAAAAGCAGTATTGAGGGATTTTTTAAACTAAGAAATAATTATTCTATTTAACTATACGAAACAATTTTTTTAAATGAATACATTATCAAAACTCGGAGCTTTGGCAGAGTGTTAGAAAAAAATCAAAATTTCACGCAACATTTCTGTAAAATGTGGATTAAAACAGAAGTTTTTTTTCCAATTTTTCAAAAACAATTTTCGTCAAGTAGAAGTTACCCATATGATCAATATTTCTACCAAGTTTCAACTCAATCGGCTTAATAGTTGTTGATTTATCCTGCATGCCAATTTGTATAATGCAGTTTTGAGAAAAAAGCGTTTGAAGTTCACACCCGCTCCAAATCCGAGCGGCGAGGCACAGCGTTGAAGGGCTGCAACGATTGAAGTTTTTAGAATTACGCTTTGAAACTTTGGAAAAATATTCTACATATATAGTACTATCGTTTAAAGAAAAAAAAAAGAAATCGATGTTTTGATCGTTGTAAATGTATATCCCGCCTCAAAATTTTTGAAAATTACGCAAATGGCAAGCTGTAGAGGAAAAATTACATTTGTGACAAAAAGAAACAAGTTTAATCATCTGTTATCAAAATGTTGTACTTTTAATATAATAATGAAACGTTGGGATAACCGAATACTTTTTTGAAATTTTGAAGGTTACAAAATGGCAGGTTGTTGAAAAGAAAGGTCGATTTTCGGAAAAGAAAACAACTTTAGTAATTTGTTATTAACAAATGGATAAACATAGAAAATGTTGTACACTAGGGTCCGTCCAAATTTGGAGTGTATTGGATGAATCGATTTTGAGATACAACTTGCACCGTTTTGTAAATAATAGCTTCGAGAAAAATGCAAGCGACCTGACCCTTCAAAAAAATATGATGAGGTTCTTATCGCTGGGCTGCACTGAAAATTCTTTTTTATACTTTTCTTTTCTCGCTTTTATTATTGTACCAAATATTTTTGTGCAAATTTCGAATGCCGATCTCCGAAGAAGGATCTTCAAAAATATTTGAGGGATTTTCGTAGCTAAAATATGCTAAAACAATTTTGGGGAAGTAAAAAAAAAGTATTATCATTGCGATCCAACGATGCAAGCTTCAATATCATTTAAATAATCGTCATCAATTTTTACAGAATCTTCGTTGCCAATTAAAGTTAGTACCTTAGAAAGAACATCACTTGAGTCTCCACCATCGATTTTGCTGAAACTCATATATGTGATAAAGCATGAAAAACAAGTAGATACGTACTTGTTTGTCCGCGGAAAAACGATATTAAGGGAGGAATCCACCCCTCAAAGAAAGGCGCGTCAATAAATGATTTTGCAGGTGCACCCACAAGCAGTCCACCGATCTGAATGAAACAAAAACCAAAATTCTTCTAATATAAAGCGATGAAAACCCCAATATAGAAGTATTGAGAAAAAAATTAATTAAGAGGCATCACGCCTTCGTTTGAGGGGCGGTTTCCCTCTTAAATACGTTTTTCCATCGATCAAAACATCCATGTCTAATAATTTTTAATGCTTTATCACATATATGGGTGGCAACAAAATCGAATGCGGATTTGTTAGTCTATACAACTATGCGATAAAAATATGTATTTTTAAAGTTCAAGCTTATGCAGACCTTCCAATATATATATTATAAAATAATAAATAAATATATGTACACTACCGGCCAAAAGTTTCCGGACACTTCAGATAATTTCAAAACTTTCGATCACACTGAATAATTGCAAAATTATATTAGAATAATATAATTAATTATACAGAACTATATAATATTTTCGTAAAATAATAAATTAGATGAACTATATTATTCTAACATTATTTGGCAATCATACAGCGCTCAAAGTCATTCAAGGTCATTCAAGGTCACCTATTAAAATGAAATACAAATCTAAATATCTCGGATCACTGCCAAATATTTAGTAGCGATCCGAGATATATATATTTGTATCATCGATACTGATCTTGAATGACCTTAAATGACTTTGACCCCCTAATGTTTTTTATGCGGCTTCAGGTGCTCCACAAGATGGTTGAAAAAAATGTACTATTCCATTTTAAAAAGTGGTGGTGACCTTCCCTGTGCGTCAGCGCCTCCAGCGAAATAAAAACGATTGGTCGCATTTGATGGCCCCCTTCACACCGTACAACTTTCGTCTGGAACATTTTTTTGTGACGTCGATAATTACCGAGTTATTTCGGGTGGCAGAGATAAGAGGGGCACCCTGTATACAAGGTGGATCAATAAATATCAGCACCTTGGATATCTTCGAAACTATAAGGTTCACAGAAATATTTTCTGAAATGAAATTGCACAGTACGAAAGGGGCCATCCGATAGCGATGATAGTTTTTTTTGCAGCTGGAGGTCTTTCGGATATTTGAAGGTCAACGCCATTTTTTTAAATGGTTCGGTATGTTTTTTTTTCTGTATCATGAAAGAGGAGCTGAAAACGAGTTCAACGACCTATAACATAAGGTGATTGAAGGTCACAGAAAGTTCAGAAAGGCGATAATAGTTACAGTTTCGGTAGTAAATAAAATTACTACGTTTATAGTGAGTGTTCAAAATGACGAGCATCAGTATCAATTCAACATTGGATTCTTTTTTCGATTGATTGACTTGTAAGTTTTACAGCGTCAGAACTTATTGATGCACAGGCTGTAATAATTCTTTGTTACATGTCGTCAAGTGTAGTTGGTACTTTTTTGTACCCTTTATCTTTCAATGTTCCCCATAGGAAGAAGTCTAAAGGTATTAGGTCTGGGGAACGAGCTGGCCACGATATTGGATCGCCGCGTCCAATCCAACGGGGAATCCAAAATGGCGAACATTGAAAGATATATATACATATATACATACATACATACATACATATATATATATATATATATTAGACTGATTCAAAAAAAAAATTTCCTTCTGGATTCTCGTGCTATTGTTGGGCACTGATAAAACAAAATTTCTCTAAAAAGATGGGCGCGGTCACTCAATTTTTAGAGGTGGCTATCTCGACTTTTTTGTATTTGAATTTTTTTTAACGAACGTATTGCATTTAAACATAGTCATGGCTTCGGATTACGGATAAAAATCGGAAAAGTTTTGAGTTTGTTCTTTTACAAACATAACAGAGAAAAACTGACCATACGTCGAAGTGCACACGAAACGATGAAAGAAATTTTCGAACAATGGAAATGTGCTGAAATTCCAACGCGTCGATTGAATAACGCAATCTTGAAATCAATAAAACTCCATCTAGTCTGGAAACAACTTTTAAAAAATCGAGTTAAAAAGAATTTGCCGTCACAAATATCGAAGGAGCGTAAATTTAAGAGAGATTTGGACAAACTGTTCAACGTTGCACATTTTCTTTCTGCCCAAAATGTTAACGAACTTGAGAATGGCTGGGAAGAAATGTAAATGAGTTTGAAGATAATATAAGCGTAGCATTTTGAAAATGTAAATATACGATTTATGAATAAAAGCTTATAATTTAATTTTTCGTAAAAAGTGCAAAATGTTAATGCGTATAAATAAATCTACATGAATAACGAGAGTAGTATAGACGCCATTATTGATCTACCTGGATTTGAATTGTGAATATTGCACCCTTTTCAAATTGTTAGAGTTTATTTTTGTTACGAAAAAGCTGCTGGATGTGATTTTTATCCGTGATCCGAAGCCATGACTATGCTTAAATGCAATACGTTCGTTAAAAAAATTCAAATACAAAAAAGTCGAGATAGCCACCTCTAAAAATTGAGTGACCGCGCCCATCTTTTTAGAGAAATTTTGTTTTATCAGTGCCCAACAATAGCACGAGAATCCAGAAGGAAATTTTTTTTTTGAATCAGTCTAATATATATATATATTAGACTGATATATATATATATATATATATATATATATACACATATACAGGTGAACTCCCAAAAAGATACTAGAAACCATGAAAAAATTCACGATCGTTGACATTTGTTGCATAATGAATTCTTTTTCCATCATCCAAAGCCGCTTGTTTTCATAATCCCATGAATAAGTCTGATTAAAATGAAAAAATTCAAGTCTGAAGTATAGAAATGTATTCGCGACTCCGAGACGCGAATTTAAATATTTTGTGACGTTTCTCACGGCGACGCGCAGGCTGTCTCAGTGAATTTAAGAGGGTGCAGTGGGAGGCGGGGATTGCAAAGCTCAAAAGAAGCTCGACTATTTGCGTAGTAAATAGCATGGGCTTGGAAGTTATTTGGTATATTATACAATGACGCTGAGTTTACGAGTTTTCCCCCTCGGAAAACTAGAAACAGCAAAGTTTTCGAGTTACGCGGCATATGTACCTCGCTGTTCTTCTCTATAGAGCGGATATGAAAGCAGCGAGGGTGCAATCAATCGACGACATGTACACACGAAGCACTTTTATTTTTCATGCGCCAGGGCAAAAACGCATCGAGCCAAAATGCGTAAACGAGGAAGAAGAGTATGAGAGAGGAATAGCCAGCGAGAAAAATCGACAGAGAGAGAGAGAGAGAGAGAGAGAGAGAGAGAGAGAGAGAGAGAGAGAGAGAGAGAGAGAGAGAAAGAGCACATCTGTTTGCAAAATCAAACGCATCGAAGTTTGTACTAGCGGTTCGAAAATCTCTTTTCCTGTATTCGCGTACACGGTATGTATACGTGCGTTCATGTACAGGGTGGCGCGAAAATTGACGTCCAAAAGGAGAATTTAGATGCCTCGTATCAATATTTACCCAATCACCTTCAATTGTGTTCTAGAAAACTTTTTTGTTTTCGAGAAAAAAGCATTTTTATATTGTTGTTTTCGAATTTTCATGCAGCATCGGTTTTTATTTTATTTTCCCATTCGTGTGTGTACTTTCCTCTCACAAGGAACATCAACCCTACGTTGACACACTGGGTCATTTTGATCCGGATGAATTTTTCGTAAAATGCTCACTCTCCCATAATTGAAAATTTTCAATGATTTTTTAAAATGATTCTATGTGACATTTTCTGAATTTTCATTGTCCAGACTTATTAAGAAATTTTTAGAGTGTATCCCTGATTTTTTCAATAAAAACCGGCCGAAGGGTTGCTCATGGTAGGTGGATGAAGTACTGTCCGGGTGAAACTGACCCAGTGCGTCAAAATCGTGGTCGAATATAAGTGTGTCAGCGAAGGGTGTTCGTCTTCAACGTTGTTGAAACTCACATATGTGATGAGGCATCGAAAACTATTAGACGCGTATTTTTTATCAGCTGAAAAGCGGTTTTAAGAGGGGAAACCACCCCTCAAAGAGAGGAGTGTCTACCCTTGGTTACATTTTTTCTCAATACTTTTTTTAGTGGATTTTTTATCACTTTACATTAGAAGAATTTTGTTTCATTTGGATCGGTGGATTGGTTGTGGGTGAAATTGCAAAATCGACCCTCGACACGCCTTTCTTTGAGGGGTGGTTTCCCCCATTGAAACCGTTTTTCGCCATTGAAAAAATGCGCATCTAATAGTTTTCAATGCTTCATCACATATGAGTTTCCATGACATCGAAGGCGGACACTTGACTGATGTATCTTGTTAGAAGTTTGGGAGGTAGGGGTTTCAGCGTGAAAAAAAAACACTTTTTTGCGAATTTTTGTCATCTATATGGATAAAGTAAATTTATTGAAACCTTTTGTACATTGTTAAGCGTCATTTCAAGAACATTCCGTGAAATTGGTACGCGAAAATATTCACAAACAAGCCGGTGACTAAGCTTTTCCAAGAGCGCCTTTGGAAAAACACGATTTTCGGTGTTCACTGTATCCCATTAAAATTTAGTCAAAGTATCATCAAATCCTCCCCCAAACGATCTTTGATGATTTTTCTTTTCATTTCTAAATTTTTGGTGGTCATGTAAAGTGAAAAGTGCTATTTTTCACGAAAAATTCCGCCATTTTGGGGGTGGAAAACCCCCTCAATGGAAAAAAAAATCTCAAACTAACCGTTGGGGGGAGGTATTTTATATGTAGAAAGTGTGTACCAAGTTTGAAATAAATTGGTCATGTAGTTTTCAAATGGCAGTGAACACGGACTTTGAAAAAGTGGTTTCGAGAAAAACGCGTTTGAAGTTTAGAGAAGTCAGAGCTACAATGTTAGAGAAGCGTGACTAAATAGTCAATAACTTTGAGAGTTTTGATCTGATTGACTTGAAATTTTGGGATTACATTCGTGAAATGTTTAACTATAAGTAAAGACAAAAAAATCGGTTTTTCAAAAGTGCAAACCCCTTGAAGCAATTTGGAGTCATTTAGACTAGTGTAAGTATTTTTTTATCCTGTCAGCTTTAGTGACCGATCTTCTTGAATCCATTTTGTTTAACTTTTAATAAAAATCCAAGGCATCTACGTTAGTATCCAGTTGATCATTTATTGATTGCTCAGCGATGCACTTTATAACGATAACACAAGTGAAAAAAAATCGCGTCAAAAATAGTGTCGAAAGTTGTTGGAATGCAACGAAAATCCGTCTATATTTTTATTTCCTCATTTTCATCATTACAAAAAATCTCTATTTGCAGATTTGGACAATAACTTTCTAAATACGCACTTAAAAAAATTGTCGAGCGATTTTTATAGCTAAAATATGCCAATAAAAGTTTGACAAGTTAGCAAAGAATAATTTTCATTGCATCCCGACGATCAATCTCATCAATCTCATGAGGCTTTTTTTTCGAAAACTCAAAAAGATCGATGCACTGACAGAAACATTCTATGGATATTGACTAACCGTGTGAATATGTTGTGTTTTTTTTTAACTAACTAAATTTCTCATGAAATCAAATGTTTCCTATTGCATTCCATTATTGGAATTATTTATTTTAATTTTCTTTATTCATTTAAATCAAAACTTATTTAATATCGTCCAATAAGTAAATATTTCATTTAATCCTAATAAATCTGTGATTCGGTTTCATTTGTTCAAAAAAAAATTTAGCTGAATCCATTGAATGTATCTATTTGATTTTTTTAAATTAAAATTAAATAGAATTTTCATGGAGTGAACCATTTTTCTGTTTGATTGAACTAATGGTCTGTAGCTATGAGTACGTAGGTTCTAGGTTCCTTATAAGTGTAATATTTTCTTCGAAAAAAATAATTTCAGAAGGCCGGGGTATGGCGAATTACGATACAAAATCGTTGTGGTAAATCTCTCAACTAAGTGTTTTATTTCATTATGGATTTATGAAATATTTTATGCTTACAGTACACTTAGATTTACAGTGCACGTTGTAAGCAAATAAAGATTTACTTGAATCGAATCTTTATTTGTTCCATTTCAATATATTTAATATTTAAAAAGAATACTTGAAACAAATAAAAAAATATCTTTGAAACAAATAAGATCGCAGTAGGCCGTGAGACATGAAAAAAATCTATTTCATTTAAATAGATCCTACTTAAATTAAATATTTTTTTTTGGCAGTGTGGAACATACACGGGCGTGATCCGGATAGGTATTGATACAGGGCATCTCGATATTCCTTTTGGGTGTGACTTTTCGGACCACCCTGTACGTGTATACTTGTTTATGTGGCATGGCGCAAAAATGCGTTCTACTCGTGCGAATGAAACGCGAAAGGGTGAACGGGCGGATGGAGTGAAAAGGCCAGGCTTGTTCCCTCCCTCGCGATAAAGGCCAATATCCAGAGCCTTAATTAGAGGGTTGTGAGAGAATGTTTCAAGACTCTTAGGCCGCTCACGTTACGTGTCATGACTACGACCATCCCTCTCGTTCACTTCGTGTGCTTACTACTCCGATAAATCCATGTACAGTCTAACTTCTCCATGCGTCCCGTCGAGTTTGGGGATAACGCGTTCCCTCGCGAGCTTACTTTTCTCTCGCAGCTCATCCCCCTCAAAATTGGGATAAGCTCGTGACATCGTGACTTCCTTTTCTCGGGTGAATTCAAGTTCGAGAGAAAAGTCGTCTTTTTTTTCATCAAGACACAATGAGAATTTCAAGGTAGAGAAAAATCAACTGCGTTTAAGGAGAGGATAGGAGTTTCGGCGTGAAAAAAAAACACTTTTTTGCGATTTTTTTTCTTCATCTATACGGATAGAGTAAATTTATCAAAACGTTTTGTACATTGTTAAATGTCATTTCAAGAATATTCCGTGAAATTTGTACGCGAAAATATCCACTAACAAGCCGGCGTCGCGTTTTTCTCGAAACCACTTTTTCAAAGTCCGTGCTCACTGCCATTTGAAAACGACATGATCGATTTATTTCAAACTTGGTACACACTTTCTACATATAAAATACCTCCCCCCAACGGTTAGTTTGAGATTTTTTTTTACATTGAGGGGGTTTTCCACCCCCAAAATGGCGGAATTTTTCGTGAAAAATAGCACTTTTCACTTTACATGACCGCCAAAAATTTAGAAATGGAAAAAAAAATTATCAAAGACCGTTGGGGGGAGGATTCGATGATACTTTGACTAAATTTTAATGGTACTTGATTTCAGATAATTTCTAGCTGAGATACAGTGAACACTGCAAATCGTGTTTTTGCAAAGACGTTCTTGGAAAAGCTTTATCACTGGCTTGTTTGTGAATATTTTCACGTACAAATTTCACGGAATGTTCTTGAAATGACACTTAATAATGTACAAAAGGTTACAATAATTTACTTTATCCATATAGATGAATAAAAAAATCGCAAAAAAGTGTTTTTTTTTTCACGCTGAAACCCCTACCCTCCCGTTAAAGATAATATCGTTGCATCCCAACGATGCAAACTGCAACGTCATTTAATCGCACCGTTTCACAAAGAATTGTTTCGAGAAAAATGCAAAAGAAAAAAAAAGGGTATATCGCAGTGGAGCGGTTCACCGTAGCGCATTGGGCGATCTGACCCTTCACAAAAATCATCATAACTTGGTCGATCTCTTGAGTTTTCACGAAATCTTTCTTGCACATTAAAGTTAAGATCATAGGCGGTAAAGCTGTGCGATCAAAACATCAAATTCTTCAAAATTTCACGCTTATGCAAATTCTTTAAAAACCTGCGGGTGTCGAAATAAAAATCTTGACAAACCTCTCAAATGTATGCCCTACTTGGCTCATTTAAATTCAATATTCACAGGAGATTCGAATTTCTAACTTTGAATTATTGTAGTATATATTTATACATAATAAATAAATAGACGCTACGAAAAAAAAACCAATCGATAAATACTCATCTATTTTATTGTTTCCCAAATTATCCCGAATGACTCCAATATTCACCTACGCTCAACGCATTCACTAATCGAACGGTTGACAACGTGCGTGTGACATATGGAGCAGCTATGTGCGGTTTGCAAAAACGCATTGCACTTTTTTTCGTCCGAAGTATTTCACCGCAGGCGGTTTCCGACTAAAGCTATAGGATCTCCACTCTAGCCGCATACATTTATTACTGGCGACGTAGGAAGGGTAGGGGGGTGGGGCAAAGCCTTACGAGACCTCACGGGATACACTACGGACACACATGATATCACGGCCATTTACGGCAACAAGCTAAAACAGAAGCAACTCCGGTCATTTGCATAATGCGAGAGTAAGAGTAAAAGATAGGGGGAGAGAGAGAGAGAGAGAGAGAGAGAGAGAGATGCAGTGATGTTGCGCTCTGCACAAGGGTACACTGATTTACATAGTACGCGTGAAGATAATACGTGCCACATAATCTGTCCTACCCTGTCACAATGTACTCTCTCTCTTCAACTATATGTATATGGCGTATTCCAGCTCAACTTACACAACTTTTTCCCTCACCATCGTTGATTATCAATTTTAATAGTAGGAAACCTGACTCCCGGTGTCAAAAAAACAACTACTTTTTGTACTCTTCTGCGACAGCAAAAAATAAAAAAATCCATTCAGGCCGTTTTATACATTTTTGAAAAGTGTGTTTTAATCGTATTCCGTGCATTTTTCGCCCAAGTTTAACTCGTGCTTTCGCTATTTACTAATTTACTTGAGTGAAATTTTGATTTTGCCAATGATTATTCGACAGCTCGGAAGTCAGACGATCTCTTTTTCGGTCTATACCTACACCCCATCTTTATTCTACAGGGTGTCCGATAGGAAGTTGCTAAAACTAAATAAGTATCTCTTCCCTCCATGAATTTAATAGGGGTCCCTTTTTCTAAGGCGCATACCTGAGGCCCCGCAGTTTTATTCCAGCCGTGGTTGAAGCAAGTACGCGCGCGTCAAGATGAGTAAGCTCACCACGGAAGAAAAAGTATATCTTATTGAGTGCTTCTTCTCGAGGGGAAAAATTTATAGTAATGCGTATAGAGGGTTTCGTACTAAGTTTGGAACTCATAGAGTTGCCAGCGAAAACACTCTGAAACGGTAAGAATTTAATATTTGTTCATATTCATCTATCACACAACTTGTGTTTCAATTCAATTGAACTGCATTGAAGTAGTTTTACGTTAATTTTTGTAGGATAATCGATAACTTCGTGAAGTATGGTACACTCCAGGACCGTAGACACGAGTTGCCAGGTCCATCTGTTACGGTGACTACACCAGAGAAGATCAACGATGTTGAGAATTATTTCAAACAAAATCCCAATGATTTGATTCGGAAAACTGCTCAAGCATTAAAAATAACCAAATCATCGTTATACAACATTTTGAAATATTTTTTAAAGTTTCATCCGTATAAAATAAGCACTCATCAATTGTTAACTGAACATGCCATGACGAAACGCATCGAATTTTGTAACACTATTACGGGAATGTTTGAAGCCGAAGAACTTAATGAGAAATTGATTATTTATTCCGATGAAGCACATTTTTGGATGAATGGGTACGTAAACAAGGAAAATTATCGGTTTTGGGGAACGGAAAATCCCAACATATCGCTAGCGAAGTCCCTTCATCCACAGAAAGTAACGGCATGGGCAGCGATTTCAGTAAAAGGAATTTATTTGCAATCCTTGGAATCTACGGTAACAGGAGAGAGTTACAAACAGCTTTTGGAAACGAAATTCTTCCCTTATGCAAAAAAGAGGGGACTGGTTAAAAATGTTTACTTCATGCAAGATGGAGCGACGCCGCACCGGACTCATGAGGTGTTTGAAGCTATTCAAGGCGTATATGGGACTCGAGTAATCGGTCTGGGGTACCCTATATTTGCTCAAGGCGGACGAGAATGGCCTCCGTACTCACCGGACCTGAACCCTTGTGATTTTTTCTTGTGGGGTTACATTAAAGATCATTGTTACGCTAAAAACCCCAGCACAGTAGAAGAACTGATCGCGGCCATCCAGGTAGTGGTTTCGCGGCATTACGAACGATATGTTGGACACAGTTTTTCACACTTTTCAAAAGAGAATTGATTTTTGTGCACAATCTAACGGTTCGCACTTCGAAAATATCTATCATTAATCACTGTACTTTTTCGTTATTTTTATAAGATGTTATAAATTCACATAAAAAATATTTGACTGGGTTTTATTTATGTGCGTTTAAAACTGCAGAGTTTCCTCTATTTAAAGCAATTTGACTTTTCTAATTCTGTGCACGTATTTTAAAATGACAGTCGATTAGTATCAGCAACTTTCTATTGGACACCCTGTATATACTCAGAAGAGCACACAAAAAATGCTCTTCTGACTTCTGAACTGTTGAATAATCACCCCTTAAATCGAAACTTCACCCAAAAAATAGTATATATCGGAAGCACAATTTAGGCTTTGGTGAAAAATGCCCAAAATAGGTCGAAAAAGGATCTGAACTCTGAAAAAAGGCCCGAGTGGACTTTTCGATTTTTTTGCAGCCGCAGATGCCAAAGGGGGGGGGGGGTGCTTTCCACTATGGAAATCTATAATCAACGATAGTGAAGGAAGAAGTTGTCTGAGTTCGGCTGGAATACCCCATGTGTAAAAGAATGAAAATACATGAAGAAAAAAAAATATATATATATATAGCTGAATAATGAAACTACGATCACAAGTACCTATATGCTCGATGCATACACATTAAGAATAGGGATTATTAATAGTTTTGAAAACGAAGCTGAAAATAGATATCAGTGGGAAAACTTTTTATTTTCGATTGACGGAAGAAAATTATACATAGAAAAACAGTAAAGACAAAATTATAATTACCTGTGAAGAGGGGATGATTTTTTTGTCGTGTAGATTTAAAAAACAAACAATCCTCACCGATCGGCGGAAATGAGAGCGATAAATATTGCTGTGCGTGGGTGAGCATTTAATTTATCCCAGCTCGCGTGCGATCCATTACGACACGAGAAGCAATGAGCGAGCGAGAGAGATAGAGAGAGAAAGAGGAATGGTGTGCAAGAGCAAGAACAGGAAAACCAAGGCTCCGCGACCGTAAACTGTAATTTGTTACCGAACTTCGTAATTTTAATTACGTCTGCCGCATGAATAAATGCAGCAACGCTAGCGAAGATCTCTCTCTCTCTCTCTCTCTCTACACCCACACCCACACCCACACACACGCACACACACACACGCACACATTTATATATATATATATATATTTCTCTCTCTCTCTCTCTCTCTCTCTCTCTCTCTCTCTCTCTCTCTCTCTCTCTCTCTCTCTCTCTCTCTCTCTCTCTCTCTCTCTCCCTTTCGCTAAGGGAAAGTTATAATTTCGCCTGATGGCGCTCAGTGTGGTGGGATCCGCGAATTCATGATGGTATAGGAGTATATAAGAATGTTGGTGGCAAACAAATTCTTATAACAGGTAGCGATGAGTATGGATTGCGGGCAAATGAGATCGACCGTCGACAAACCATTAATTAAATATTTTTTATCGATATAATTCCAGAATTCGACAGAAAATTTTGTTCGGCAACGAAAAGCGGATTATTAAAATTGAAGCACAGCCCAAGAGGATCACATCAACAATTCATTCGTAGTTCAATAGCAGTTTAAGCCCGGAGAAGGTTTCGCGATTTTATTTATTTATTTTTTTTACGCACGACATTAAATGTTTTATCGAGGGAATTGCGAATTCGTAAATTTTTTGGGTTGACGTAATTTTGGTGCTGAAAAGTGTAATTAATGAATAATAAATAGAAACGACTTGTTTTTGCGTCGAATGAATGTTAAAAACTGTTCATATACATATATGTACGCGGAGAATGCCAATTGGAAAAACTATCTGTCGATCTGGTAAGTCGTAAAGTTTGAGTGGTACATGAAAGAAAGCGTGAAAGGGTCTCGCCATTTTTCTCAAAGTCGCAGTAAAGAGACGAGTAAAATGAAACGCGAAATAGACGGGATTAAGAGGCGAAGAAAGTGTAGGGGTAAATAGAGAGGGTGAAAGCAGAGGAGGGAGAAAGAAGGAGACAAAGGGCGAGAAAAGAGTACGAGGGAGATAGGAGCCCGCTGACGTTTATTCGAGTTGTCCAAGGGGTTGCAGTACTGAAGCTCGAGAAAAGTTAAAAGAAAACTTGAAACAAGTAAAACGCTAAAGCTCCGAGTAAGAGCACAGCTGTAGAGGCTCCCACTTTCACGCAAGGAACATCGTAAAAAATAAAAAAATAAACGCACTTACGATTTTTATATATACTTTATGCCATTGAACGGCTATGAAAATCAATAGCTGCAAGATAAATAATTATGACATAATGTAATGCTATTATTTATGTAATGCTATGATGTGTATTCGTAATAATACTTACTATATTATTATGGTAGAAATAATGCAAAAGAAATAGGAATTCAGCGTTTATTCGAGAGCAACGTTCGAATGAAAAATTCAATATTCCGCAGAGAAATTATCAACGAGTCTGCATTAGTTTGGCACCCAAAAAACTGATCGCTTTTTAATATTTTATTCTGATGACAGAATTGGGATAATAAGGTCGATATTTTACACACAATTGATGGTTGCCAAGGTAGAGTTTTGTTTATTGAAAAATATTGACAAATGATGAAGATATTATTAGCTGAAGAAAGTGCTGCCGTTGCTGCACAGCCAATCGGTGTAGGTGGTTCTGGCAACGGGGGTCATCTGAAATGAAAAAATATACAGTATTCTTTTTCTCTGATAATAAAACTTTTGTACGACCGAATACTTTTGTGAGATGTTGAAAACTCCAAAAATGCCAAGTTGTAGAAAAATTAATTTGATTTTCGTCCGAAAAAGCTTTAATAATTTGCTATTAACAAATTAATCGACATATTTTTAAAAATCATCCGGTCATTCGATCGAAAATGTTATAAACTATGCTCTGTGTGAATTTGAAGTGAATCGGAGAAATAGATTTTGAGATACTACTCCGATTCATATAAAAAAGTTGCGATTATAATTAAATATAAATAAATATCCATATGGGATCCCTTTAGACAGCTGAAAATAAGCGAATTTTCAAGATTCTTTTGCGTCGAAACTATTTATTCTACATGATTCAAATTTTAGGTATTAATATCGTTTATTATTACGATCAACGTCTCTCTTACAATTACTTACTTTGTTATGTTTATTAGATCTTTTAATTCAACAAAACAAAACTTTTTCAATATTTAAAAATGGCGGCCGTATGTTACTTGCTCCGGAGCCAGTTGCCGCCTGAGTTGTTCGCCGACGTAAAACCTAACGTCTGGTGCATTGATCGGAACATCAACGCCAAGAAGTTTTACATTTCTAAGAAGGGGAGGACTTCAAGGGGTTAGGCCACAGTAGCGGGTATAAAATCATGTGCGAATTCAACAATTTTTTTTCGTATGAAAAAGTGATTCACTCGTAAAATTAATTATACATCTATTTAGTATGAATATCAAGCTGTTAAAAAATAATTTTTTTTTCGATGTACAAAGTGGCCGACTACTAATATTTTCTTTTGTTATCTTTTTTTAGGCGCTCCGCGGCGTGACATTTAGCGTCCACAATTTTTTACCTAAAACAAAAAAACAAAGATTCTCGTCAATCTACATTAGAATACCTAGAGAAGTACGTACGGAATTTAAAAAATATTGTTTTATTCAAAAGTTGTAGGTATTTGAATAAATTTTCAGTGAAAAATTGCCTATAAAACTGGTCATAAAATGAAAAGTTTTCGATTAATCAGAAATTCCATACGTACTTCTCTGCGAAATGCAATTAAGAACATAAATTTTAAATTTGCAGTAAATCGAGTGAAAATTGTTGAAGTTATTTGTCACGCCAATTGGAAAAAAGCTGTTTCGAGAAAAACGCGTTAAAATTTTTCGGTACTCTATAGCCATGCCAGAGGCGGGCTTAAGTTATAAGCTCAAAGTCGGTGAAAAAAAAAGTTTTTGCTATAAATCGAATAGTAACTTATTCTTATGATGATAAAGCACCGTTTTAGCGAAAAAAAAAGTTTTTTTTTTTGAAAATTCTACTGTGGCCTTACCCCTTAAACGGGACCCACTGATTTCGTCCAAACTGCGTGCGTAGAAGGAGGTGGGTCACCACTTAATGTTCCTAAAACATTTCGCCTGAGTGGACCATAGGAAAAGGTAAAACGCTCTCCCAAGATTTCCGAGTAGAGCTTGAGGGATATTTTTTCAACCATTTCCAAGTCCACTGCATAGCGCAGTGGTCAAGCGCATTGCCTGTCACCCCGATGGCTTGAATTCGATTCTCGCTGCTACCGTTTTTTTTTCTTTTTTTTTTTCAATCTCTCGTAACTAACGAAAAACCATTATGCAAAATTCTTGAAAACAACATTGAAGCCATCCGTCGCAAACAATAAATTTCTTCTATTGGTGGATTAGTGGAGCGGCCAAGCAGATTTAACATTGTATGATGAGACATTCGCCAATGAGCAATAGTTCAGTAATAGAGACGAAAACCCAGCACTTTTTAGCGTAGCATATGAATTTTTGACTGAAGGTAGATGGTTGCATACTGAAAGTAACCCCAATAAAATATTGCCCCACAACTCGCCGCAACCCTCAGAAATAGGGGTTGAAAATTTCAAAATCGCCGTATCTCGATAATTAATAGCCCGATCAAGAAAGGTTTCAGAAAAAAGTTGTTTGGAATGATAAAATTCGTATAAAGTTATCTGACGTTCAACTGTCTATCTTTGAAAATAGCTGACACATCGCTGCATCCTTGTGTGGGTCAGTGCTGCTCTCATGTTTTTGTGCCGCTGTTTTCAAAGATTGGGGATTGGATGTCGGATAACTTAATACGTATTTTATTATTCCAAACAACTTTTGTTCGAAACATTTTTTAATCGGGCTATTAATTATCGAGATACGGCGATTTTTAAGTTTTCAACCCATATTTCTTAAGGGGCTATACCAGTGTGAACGCTGAAAATTTGGATGATTTTCGGGAATTTTTTGGAACAAAAGTACTCAATTAAATGTTTCGGAAAATTAAGAATATATTTGGCTATATTTGACCTATATAACATAATTTTATCATAGAAAAATATTGAGATTCAAGCGACTTATGCGCTGCCTTCAGAGGCGCCAAAAAAAAGTTCCTCCACTGCTGACATGATTCCGGCCGATTGAGTAGCTGAAACCGAAAAAGAAAAAAATGTCGTTGAACTAGAAGGTATTTCCTGTACAATGACGTAGGATTTTCGAAAAATATCAAAATCTAACAAAATGACGTAGTTATGAAAAAAGTCTGTTTTCTTGCCTATAAAATGGTCGTTTTTTTTTTCAATGCCAAATCGTCAATTTTCATCCAATCAAAAATATCCTACGTCATTGTAGAGTAAATATATTCAAGAGTACTCAGTTCAAATTTCAAGTCAATCGGGTAATTGCTCTTTGAGTTACAATGTCGGCAAATTTGAAAAATATAATTTCGAGAAAAACGAGTTTAAAGTTTTAACTATCGATTTTTGGAAGATAAAATGATATTGATATAAATGATAATGATATCCTTGAAAGTATAAACTGTTGAAAAAGTAAAAAAAAATGATTTTTTGAAAGTGTCACACTGGTTTGGCTACTTAAGGTTGAGGCGAATTGAGGGGCGAAATTTTATTGAGGTTACTTTCAGTATGCAGCCATCCACCTGCAGTCAAAAATCATATTCAACGCTTGAAACTGCTAGGTTTTCGTCTTTTTTACTGGACTACACGGCGACGCAACGTGAAGATCATTATCCCGTGCAGAAATTTTGACCGGGATACCCTATGTCCGATCAAATCCCGATCAGGATTTGTCATGGATTCCCCAAAACCGGTATCCCGGTTAGAATCCAACTTGCATCAGTATCGGCAGATGTACGACGACGATGGCATCATTTTGAAAATGTTGGCGTCACGTGTATTTTCTGTATTATTATGGAATTCCTATCTATAGATAGGAATTTCTGTCTATAGATTCCTATCTATAAAATTCCTATCTATAGATAGGAATTACATAGTAATACCGAAAATACACGTGATGCCAAAATTTTCAAAATTATGCCATCGTCGTCGTACATATTCCGATACTGATGCAAGTTGGATTCTAACCGGGATACCGGTTTTGGGGAATAAGCCTCTGTTTATACCCACCGACATGTGGGTGGGTATAAACATGTATTTAAGACAAATTAAAATCAAATTCACAATGATTAGATTAAAATTTACGCCAACCGTGAGTTCTTACGTATTTCGAGAGAAAACATTTAGTCGAGGCGAAGAAATTTTTGCAAAAAAAGTTGTGAGTTTCAAATATTACATTATAAATATGAAAAAAAATCACAAAATGAGTTGTGAATTTCCTCAAGTTGAAGAAAATAAAAATCGAATTCACGACAGTTATATTAAAATTTACACCACAAGTGTAAACGTATTTTGAGAGAAAACATTGTGTTGAGGCAAAGAAATGTTCGCACAAAAAGTTATGTGCAAAAATTTCTTTGCCTCGAGGCAATGTTTTCTCTCAAAATACGTACGAACTCACTTTTGGCGCAAATTTTAATCTAATCATTTTGAATTTGATTTTAATTTGTCTTAAATACGAAAAAATTCACAACTAATTTTGTGAATTTTTTTGTATTTATAATTTCTTGTCAATACATTTGCATTCACAGATTTTGATGTGAATTTTTTTTAATTCACATCAAAATCTCGCTTTGAGCGCGATCTGCCGTTTGAATCTTTGGACAAATTTTTTTTTTATTGATAGTTTAATGCACCAAAACTTTATAAATGTTATTTATTTTTATAATAAATTTAACATGTCATAATTCCATTTTTGACATTTTATTTCAGCCTGTATTCACCCGTGATCCTTTCCAGATTCCTCAATGATTCCATGGGGCATCTATTTAGAGTCATTAAAGGATCCGGTTCTGGATCCCTAATTGAATCCAGTTTACGGATCTTACATTTAGTCTTCGAATCTGATCCGATATCGGACTAGATCCCAACTGGAAGCCCGGGATACAAGTCAGAATCCAGCTGTATCCCTGCCAAAATTTCTGCACGGGTACACCCAAATGTACGGAGTACTAAACGAATCTCCCCCCTCATTCATAACAAAGTACTGTCATATTCCCATTTTAATCAAATCCAACAATATTTCGCACTACCAAATATAAATCGTGTCCGAAATTTCTGCGAGATCTTATTTTTCCAATTTATTCACTAGTCAATATTGTCGCTCGCAAATCATCGAATTTTCAGCACGTTTCAATGGCCAAACGCGGAATTATTCAATTTCCCATTTTCCACTACTCTCCACCTGCCAACCCGAAAAAAACTCGAAGGCCCTTAAAATAATGTCCGCGGTGCTTCGCTGGCGAATGACTATAGAACGAAAGTCTGGCTCGTTAATCACTCGATGAACCGTAAATTTTGGGTACTCCGAATATCCGAGTCATCGGCAGTGCATCGCGGAAACGCATCGTGCTTTTCGTTTATTATTCCGAATATGCTCAAAAGATCGGCAATGTGTACCTTTGTGCTCAGTTCTGTTCACCCAAACATATCTGTATGCATATTTATATCCACGTCTGTGGATGGAGGCATGCATCAGAGAGCAATCTGTGCTAATAAGAGTAATGGGAGCGTTGGCTCATCGCTTAAATTACGAGATGTACATCAAGATGATTTAGCTATGGATGCGAGCGATATGCAGACGCATATATAGTTTGCAATTCGTTGTATGCCGAAACAACGCGGTGGAGCTTGCTAGTGGGCGGATCCTTTGCAGGTGTATTCTGAATCTGTACATGACAGATGTCCATTCATTGATACCTATATACACACACAAGTCCATACATGCATACATGCATGATGGGTGGGCAGTGTTTCTCCGGATTTTAACATTACAAAGGTCTGCGCGCAATCGAGAAAATGAAGCTTCCGAACATTCCCTCATTGCATTTACTTCGATCGAAAATTCATTTCAATTTGTTCCAATTTCGAGTAAAAATTTAACTTTTTACTCCAAAAGTCCCGGAATGTCGACAAATTTTGATTTGTACTCCAAAAGTCCCGGAATGTCGACAAGTGAGGGTAAAGTAGAAATTCGCATTGAGCGAATGGAAATAAATGTTTGATGGAACAAAATGAAATGAGCGAATTTTCGGAAAACTTCGTTTTCTCGATTGCTCTCTAGCTGGCTATGATTTCCGACAAGGGAGTCCGATCGTATGTATCGAGCGATGCAAATGCATTAACGAATGCTCTCTGCTCCTTTACCGTTCACTTTTTTGCATTCATGGAGAATTTTCGTATGAGCTCTCAATGTATTCTGCCGCTACGCAATTCACTCCCTTCCCTGTTGCTCGATCTTCTTCTCTCTCTCCCTCCCCCCCCTCTCTCTCATTTCACTTTCTCTGTAGAAAGCGAGCGTTAGATTCAATAGAAGGACGAGAGGTTTTTTGTTTCAGTGGATGCACATTCAATGAGGTTTGGGGCAGAGAATGAAGCTTGAGGGCATTGCATGCTCCATCCGATGATCTGGACGTTTATACGTTTTTTTTTCAATTCACTTCATGGCGCTGCCGCGCCTTTTGATGCATGCATGTAGTTTATATTTACACATGGCTGAAAATGTTCGTAATATATAAATTGATTAATAAACATTATTTTTTATTCATTATTAATAAATGCATGTATTATTATCGTTTATTATTATTATTATTATTATTATTATTATTTTATTTGAATAAATGCATACATATATGTATAAATAAATTTATATATAAAATGGTATAAAACAAATGTATTGTTCTCGTAGGGCATATTGTTATTATGAATAGTAAGATTGAGGACCGAATTACTTCGCAAAATAGATGATGTTGAAATTTGCACCGTTGGAATGCAACGAAAATGAATTGGACTTAGTTGCTCAAAAATTTTACGGACGATTTAGGCTGTGATTAACGTTTGAAGGTTTTTACGTATTTTTATTGTAAATTTACGACCTGAATGTGCAAAAAAAAGCTTTTGTATAATGATAAAAATGAGGGACAAAAAATATCGTTGCATTCCAACGATGCAAACGTCAACGTCATAAAAATAGTGCTTTCGACACTCCAACTTGTACCTACTCACGCCTGTTTATTCGCGTTGCGGGATTTTTTCCACATGACGGAGTTTAAGCTTCCATCGTTGGTTGGGTTTTGGTTTGTTAATTTATTTTGATATTGGCTGTGCCTTCGGGTTTGTCCTCGTTGAAATTCTGCAAAAACTACTTACTCAAGTCTATATTTTTTTAAATTTCTTGGTGGGAAGGGATGTGCACTACCCTACTATGCGGGATTCTTACCCATAGAAACCCCTCTCCCTCCCGTCGCCCCCCTCCCTTGACTTCCAACTAATCGTAACATAACTTGTCATACTTGACGTAACTCGTCAATTTTACTACTAAAATTCATTATTAGCGTACAATTGTCCAATAATAAATTAATAATTGAAGGCTGAATATAATGCAAGCGTCACTTTTCGTAACCTATCAATTGTATAGCTAATATAGTGAAATATTCGAACTACTGTCCGAACAGTGGGACCCGTCCAAGCATTGGTACCGTTACCTTATAGGTCTCTAATGAGAATTCTCAAAGAACGTTCCAATAATTTTCGCATGCTTAAGGTCCTTCAACGAACCCGAATGTTTAACAACTAACTGATTCATTCCGACTACTATTACGTATAAATACATCTCTGTATAGTGGTAATATTTCAAGCCAAGTTACCGAACTTTTTACGAAAAATTACGACTCTATAAATCGTCTCATTTATACGGCGCTTGATGGAGATGACACACTGGCCACATTTCTATCCAATAATTTACACACTTAATAACTCTAGATGCCTGATATAAACTGCTCGCGGGTGTAAAAAATTTAAAGTTTCCGCAACGACAATGAAAACAGGGATCACCGAATGTTTAAAGAAAATACTAATGATAAAACTTAGAAAAATGTGACTAAGAGAAGAATTTTCGTAGCCGCGACTTTTCAGAGACAATGTAAAAATGTCTAAATCTAGTAAATTTGAGCGACATTTTTTATTCCGGTTTATCATTGGGTATGATGATTCACTGAGGGTTATTTTTATTAGGCGCCATTGTAATTTACCAATGATTCAGAAGGGCCCTCCTTATGCCCCCACAAAATGCGGCCCCTGGGAAAGGCGTACTTAGAAGGTCCAAAAAGCGTATTTTCGGGAATTTTTTTAGAAGAGAAAAAAACACGTGAGCCCAGTAAACATTGAGGTATCTTTACATGTATATTTAAAATGAATTTAAAAAAATCAACATGAAACAAGAAATTACTGCAAATTTATCAGCCTATTCCATGTGTCTTGCCACTGCAGTTCCCAATCGACAAAAAAGTTGCAGCTCATAATCCTTGACTGAACCAAATAAACCAATAAAATGTTCAGTCGTTATATATTTTTATTCTGGATGAATTAAGAAAAAGCTGCAAAAAATCGTGAAATTATAACTTTTCGCGGATTTGAAGAAAAAAATGTGTTTAAAAAAACACTCAAACGTGCTATAAAAATTATTTAAATAGACTTTTTCAACTATTTTTTTATTGTTTCTGCTACGGCGAACGCTTCGCTTATTGTAGCTTCCATCTACGGGGTATTTCCCCTTATTACATTTCCCACCATTCCCCCGATGCCACAGTAGGAGAAAAGCCCAAAAACCTGGCCAAAACCTCAAATGACCTTTGACGGGAATGAAAATTGGCCTACAGGGGTTTTCAAGGTCGCTGATTACGAATCTGAAAGCCAAATTATCGTAAACAAAATGGCCGATCCAATATGGCTGACATGAATGTTAAAAAGTTGCCAGATGTCGACAAAAATTGGTATTTACGGGTTTTCAAGGTCGCTGATTACGAATCCGCAAGCCAAATTATCGTAAAAAAAATGGCCGATCCAATATGGCCGACATGAACGTTAAAAAGTTACCAGATGTTGACAAAAATTGGTATATACGGGTTTTCAAGGTCGCTGATTACCAATCCGATATCTATTGTTTATAACTTGCAACAAAGAGCTTACAGCAAATTGTTATAAACAAAATGGCCGAGTATCCTGCTAAATAGATAAATTAATATATTTAAAAAAATCATCATAATAAAATAAACGTGAACAGTGTATTCTACGCAATTATTATTTTTATTTCCAAAATACATACGGAACGTTTCAAAAATAGAAAATTTTATTCTTAATCAAAATCGTAATCGGAGTCGGAGTCGGAGTCAGAATCATTATCCGAGTTTGTATCTATTACAACTCCCGGCACGGCTTCAATCTCGGCGCAAAATTCGTCTGCTGCAGCAGTCACTTTAGGAGCGATCAACATCGCTACAGCTTCCGGCGACAAACTCTTCAGCTTCTTCTGTGGTAGTCTTCTGACACTTGAAATGTACGGATCAGAAGTAACTAAGAGCCGATGAAAAACATCTGCCATAGTTTTAACCCTGGAACTTTTTCGCGCAAAATCTTCTCGATATCGTTTGATGTCTTTGTTTCGAGCTTCCTGAGCATCTTCGGATAATTGGCCGATTGGTAATAGAGGATGAGTTATTATCACTGGACCATGAATTAATAGTTTGTGCACCGAAGTAGGCATGGAGTACCAAGGGTATAATGCAACGGTCTTTCTTGCCGTTTCAATAGCATACTGTTCAAATCTTTCACAGTTTATCTCGTGGCCACACGATATAACTTGTAGGATTACGTACAAGCGTTTAATAACTTCTTCGTTGACCCCCGTTATCGCAGCGGAAACCGTCGAATTTTCAAAGAATCGCCGAGCTGTGTTGCCATCATTGCTGCTGCCGTATCCAGGCTTTGGGCGATCGATATTTAGACCCAATTGCTTCTTGAATCCTTCTTGAATGGCCCTCTTGCGTTCCTGGGTAATTTTTTTTTCTTCGGTACTTCGAGCTTGCCATTTTTTAATGCCGAGTTTGTAAGACACGTGTAAGCAATACTCGAAGCACCGTATCCACGCATGCAGCGTCGACAATCCGAACTTCAAATTTGTTTCATTGATTTCCCTTTGCAATACAGTGTCGATGGCATTAAAATCTTTGCTGGTTGCTCCACACAAATAGCACCGTTGCAACGGTGCTATTTCCGTCAATGATACAGCGTTGCAAACTTTACCATCTATCATGGTGAACAACAACTTGTACATTACGGAGATTTCTTTTCCATCTATTACACTTTCGAATGGACCAAGTGACTTTATTTGTTCTTCAACAATTTGGACTTCATTAAGTGTTGACTCTGTGTCTTCGCGTAGAAACAGTAGTCTAAGCGGTCTACAAAATCGTGGAGACGAGGGTCTGGGGTTCTTCCAAACAACTATTTCTTCCTTCGATTGTTGATCATAACACACGAGTTGTAACGGCACGACTGAAGTAAAGAATACATGCGCATCAGATTTGCTGTCATCACTGAACGTCTGCTTATATTCACTTTGCCCAGAACTTCCATCGCAACCCCACTTGCAAATCAAGTCCATTTTACGAACATTATCTGGAGTCAATCTTTGAATGAGTACATTTTGGACGAGTAAAATACGTTCAACTGTATGATCTAATAGTGCCTGTAGTTGGACTTCTGCACTACTCTCTGTAATCCTGATTGCATCACGTGGTGGATAACAACGCTTTTTTGCTTTCATCACTTTTTCGTAAGACGGATATAGCTTACAGTTATTTTCCTTCCCTAATCTTCTCATTCCCTGGTAAGTACTCTTGGAGAATTTATATTCAATCATAGCGGAAAGTGCAGCCTCTTCGGATAAAGTAATTTCATCCGTTGCTGAGTAAGCTTTACGATACTTGGAAGCTCTTAAAGGACTCGTCATTGTTACGTCCTTAATAACTTTTGCGGCGTCGGATTGTCCTGAAGAGCGAAGGCTCATCTGAGTAGCGTATGCTAACTCGACCGAGTTGAACGATGTACGAATATCTTGGGTCTTCCTTCGTTTAGATCTTTCACTGGACATTGTAAACTCAAGGGACGGGCGGCCGCCCGTATTACCCGGGCTTGTTACTACAGTGTCTGTAGGTGCGGCAAAACATACCTGCTTGCTAAGCCATTCACCGTTATTCTTGAAAAATACACAGGATTTTCTGTGAGCTTGTTGCCACCTCGTTCTCATTTGATTGAAGAGTATCGAAAAAGTCTGTTTCGAGTCCTCAGGCACTACAACTGTACGTCCGGTGTCCTTGGAAATTTTTTCTACCATAAATTCGATCAAGGAAGCGAATTTATCGGATAAATGCTCGCTGATTATCAGAAATACTTCTTTCCTTGTCAGCACCAATTCTTTGTAACCGGATCCTGTAATAAAGACATAAAATTGTAGAAAATTGGTGTTAAAGGAAAAGATAAAATTTTCAAATAATACAAAAACTTGAACAATGTACATTATTTTACCAAATAAATAACCGCAATAAGTGAAATAATTTTAAGAAAATTAGACAGAAAATATTGACATGGATTTGGTTAAAAGAAAGCTTTGCTTACTATATAATATATATATATTCAAATATTTTATTTGAATGTTATAACATTTCATTCATATTTAAGAAATTTTTATGTGGTTGATTTTAATATGTATATATATATATGCATACGTATATATCATAATTAAATCACAGAAAATTGATATATATATATATATATATACACATACATATATATTAAAATAACTTATTTCAAGCGTATAACAGCCGTCTTGTCCGTTATGATGCTACTTCACCCATTCTCAGGTAGAGGCGCAGAGGCTGCTCAATAGTGCCGCGTGCACGCTCGGCTACCGCACGATGCGAAAAAAATCATAACGGACAAGACGCACGTTTTCCGCAGGTAACTCTTGTAAATTTCGAAAGCTTATACATTAAACTAAAGGCCGAGACTAGGAGCTTTGCAAAATGTGACAAAATATATAACTTTTCGGACTGTTGAAAATATAAGTTTTCAAAATTATTCAATTTTATTTATGCCGAAGGCTATACTACATTTCAATCATTTATACATAAACTTTAGATTCAACCGATGTAAAAACATGTTCTACATACCTCCAGAAGTCGTATCCATGTTGCAGAATTGAAATTAAACCCGTCACTTTAAAGTTATGGGTTTTTGAAGTCAGCGTTATTTTCGTCTGTTCAGCGCGTGACACGTACACTCTTCACGAACACTAACTGCCAACTGACGCTGCGGCGCAGGTATACACTTAAAGGGCTTTCCCTTCCACAATAGAATGCAGTTACTAGTCCTCTACCTGAATGACTACTCAACTGACCCTATTTCGAAAATTTATTTTTTGGGGTTTTGGCCAGGTTTTTGGGCTTTTCTCCTACTGTGCGATGTGTTGATTCCAGAGACAAGCACGCTGACCACTAGACCAGCACATCGGTTATACTTTTTCAACTAATTTTTTACTTCATCTAGAAGAGTTTTTCATACTGAAGAAAATAAACTTTGGTTTAATTCAATAGGTCGTTTAGTTTTTTTGCCATCACGCCCGCCAGTTTGGAAAAATCGTGAAAATGAAAACTGGAGAAAACGCGCTTCAAAGTTTTCAATAGGAGAAAATGTCAATATAAAATATCAACCGCTTTTCTGCTTTTGGCCTTGTATCTTCGAAAGTATTTACAATTGTCCTCTGTAACTTTGTAAATTTATTCTTGGATAGTTTATCTATCGATTCAAGCAATGAAAAAAAAAAAACAATTTTTCGCACCTTCTAATTCAGGCCTTTGCGCCGATAAAAATCCAAGAAGGGAAAAATGAGTTTTTATTCTACTCTAACAATACAAACTTTGTCATCATGGAAAAATACATTTCGTTTTTTTACTGAAACATTTAAAGGCTAGACATTAATCTAATCGCCGTAGGTGTAGAATTAAGGTGTTTCTTTCGCCGAGGGCCGTATTTTGTGTGGGCATAAGCAGGGCCCGTCTGAATCATTGATAAATTTCAGTGGCGCTTGATAAAAAATAAGTCACAAGCAATTATTATAACCAACGATAAACTGGAATTGAAAAATTGTTCGCCCAAATTTAGTCAAGACATTATTATATTTTCCTGAAAAGTCGCGGCTACGAAAATTCTTCTGCTAGTCACATTTTACTAAGTTTTATCATTAATATTTTCTTCGAACATTCGGTGACCACCTCTTTTTATCGTTGTTATGGAATGTTTAGACCTTTTTACACGCGCTGATCAGTTTATATCAGCATCCAGAGTTATTCAGTGTATAAATTATTAGATAGAAATGTGACCAGCGTGTCATCTTTCTAAACTGCCGTACGAATGAAACGATTTTTAGAGTCGTAAGTTTTCGTTAAAGTTCAATAACTTGGCTTGAAATTTTACCAGTATACTGGGATGTATTTTTACTTTATTTAGACGACAATTAGTTATTTGATAAATATCCTGGTTCGTGAAAGAAATACCTTAAGGCCTTAGGCGACAGTAACGGGTATAAAATCATGTGTGAATTTAACCATTTTTTTTCGTATGAAAAAGTGATTCACTCATAAATTTATTTACACATCTATTTCGTATGAATATTAAGCTGTTAGAAAAAAAATATATTTTTTTCGTCGTACAAAATGGCCGACTACTTGAATCTTCTCGAAACATCTTTTTTCCAATTGGCGTGACAAATACCTTCAACAATTTTCACTCGATTTACTTCAAATTTAAAAGTTATGTTCCTAATTGCATTTCGCAGAGTAGTACGTATGGAATTTCTAATTAATTGAAAACTTTTCATTTTATGAGCAGTTTATGAGCAGTTATAACGAAATTTTTCACTGAAATTTCATTTTAAGCTCAAATACCTACAACTTTTGAATAAAACAATATTTTTTAATTCCGTACGTACTTCTCTAGATATTCTAATGTAGATTGACGAGAATTTTTGTTTTTTGTTCTAGGTAAAAAATTGTGGATGCTAAATGTCACGCCGCAGAGGGCCTAAAAAAATAACAAAAGAAAATATTAGTAGTCGGCCATTTTGTACATCGAAAAAAATATATATATTTTCCAACAGCTTGATATTCATACTAAATAGATGTGTAATTAATTTCATGAGTGAATTACTTTTTCATACGAAATAAAATTGTTTAATTCGCATATGATTTTATACCCGTTGCTGTGGCCCAAGGCCTCAATAACTCACGACTTCACGATTACCGAGGGAAAAAAAAACTATCGCCCGAGGATACCGAAATGTGTTTTGAAAAAAAATCCGGGAATGCGAGGATTATCGAAAAATTCGAAGCTTTTTTTTTCGTCCCGAGCAAACGAGGGGGTTGTCAACTCCCGGGACGCTACGTGTATACCTGTGAAATTTTCCGGTACTGCAGATCATCCATATGAAATAATAATAATATAGACAACGCGAAAGAAATATAGGGGTGGGTCAATACGAATATGGGAAAACATGTTTGCGTATCGCAGCCCCTGGGAGCTCTCAGCGGAATTTGCCCGGAGCATTATAACGTGATGATCCTGATGGCCGAGTATTTTCCCCTCAGGCGTCCTCCCCCGTGCTATGCAATACTGCACGCCGGTTGGATATTTCATCGGATAAAATTATAACCCCTGTGCTTTCCACCATGTATGCCGTGTATGAGAATCTGCATTATTGGTGGAAAATTTTCGCGCACTTTTACTCGCTTCAACGTGCATGTATGGAGAAACACGGGAGCGTGCAATTGCGCGGTGTGACGATGATAATTGTAATCAGTACGATTAATCCCGCGGGCGTGACAGTGTGAAATATAATCAAATAGGAAAAGCAGGAAGAGGTGAGTGGGGGACGGGAGAAGGGGGGAAACGAAGAGGAAGAGAGGGAAGGAAAAAAAATGGTTTTCACATCGAATCGCGATAACGCCCAGTTGTTACATCAGCCATGCTGTTTCGCCAGATTTTATTGCCGCTCGCGAAATTGTGGAAGATCATTTTTCCATTTGCATCACGCGGCAAGCGAGAAAATTATTTTACGGGCTTGAACTTCGCAAGCCATGGAAAGTGAATGCTTTTTATATCCGTTGTATAGTGGACAAAAAAAATTATTCAGTTCTAATGGATTGCGAAACTCAAGCGAAATTGCGAAATTCAAGTGAGTATCTTTTTATCCGCTGTGAAGAGGATAAAAAAGTATTCGTACACGCTCGATTAATTTTTGTACATTTTTTTGGCACTTCCGCGACTATACATATTCTTATTATTCTTAACCCTTCGTTGACACACTTATAGTATTTGGCCACGATTTTGACACACTGGGCCAATTTGAGCCGGACAGTTCTTCGTCTACCTGCCATTAACAGTTGGGGGTTGAATCAACCCCAGCCGTTTTTCGACCTTCCAGAATTTTTTTTTCGACATTTTTTTTATATTAAAAATTACACAACTTGAACATAATCGGCATACTCTGACACACAAGGGTTGAAAATGCATTGTCGTATTTTTTTTTCAATTTTTTAATTATTTGTCACTCTTTAAAGCGAGTGGGGTTGAGTACACCCCTAACGTCACAATCTGGAGGTGTGACTGACAAGGGTTAAACATCTCTTATAGTTCTATATTCTTATAGTTATTTCCGGATAGTTCATCTACCTGCCATTAACAATTCTTCGGTCGGTTTTTATTGGAAAAAAATGAGAAATACAATTGAATCCTCAACCGTCATCGGGGGTTGAATCAACCCCAGCCGTTTTTCGACCTGCCAGAATTTTTTTTTGACATTTTTTTTATATTAAAAATTACACGACTTGAACATTATCGTCATGGTCTCAAACGCAAGGGTTGAAAATGCATTGTAGTATTTTTTTTTCAATTTTTCAATTATTTGTCACTCTCCAAAGTGAGTGGGGTTGATTACACCCTTAACGACACAATCTAGAGGTGTGCCTGACAAGAGTTAAACATTTCTTCTTATGTCTGCATGATCGAAATTCGTGCAGTACAAAATTGAATTTTTCTAAACATTTATTAAAAAACCTTTAATTTTGGGAAAGTGCGCATTTTATTTCAAATTCGTCCGGGTCAAAATGACCCAGTGTGTCAACACATAAAGAACATCGCGTTGGTGTCCTCCTCCGATTTTGTTGAAACTTTTTTATGTGGTAGAGTATAAAAAACTATGAGACACGTACTTTTTTTATCGGCGGAAAAACGGTTTTAAGGGGTGAAACGCACCCTCAAAAATGGGGACGTTTTTCGTCGATAACGTTTTAGCGGTAAGAGATATAAAAAAGATTCAAATTGCAACAATGTTGATTTTTTCATGTACGAGAGTAAGATGGGATTGGAGATGAGAACGATAACGTTATCGACAAGAAACGAAAAACACCTCTATTTTCGAGGGTGCGTTTTACCCCTTAAAACCGTTTTCTCGCCGATAAAAAAAAATACGTGTGGCTTAGTTTTTGATACTCTTCCACATAAAAAAGTTTCAACAAAATCGCAGGAGGACACCAAAGTGATGTTCCTTGTTAGAGTTAACTCATAGTATTAGGATTTTTAATAAGCTATCGATTGAAATAATCTACGAAAATATGGGTCTCTTTTTTTTAAAGAGCGGTTTTTGGGAAGCTTGCGTAAACCGACAAGTGATTGGACGAATTATAACACTGCAGGATTAAAATGGACTGTAAAATGGAAATATTATGAAAACAAATGTTTTCAATCGCTATAGCTACGAAAAGTTATTGTTCTGATAGTAGAGAAAAACGTAATTTCCAGAAATAATATTGAAGGAATTGAAAAAAAAAGTAGCGAGATTTCTAGATCGCCCGTAAATGAACACTCGACCGCCAGGAAATGGACGTGTAGTTTAGATGAACGCTTTAAAGCATAACCATTTATAATTTATTTTTATTAAATGCTAGATTTGGAGCTAGATTGCTGTGTTGGACAGAAATTATAATATTTTTATACGCATGAGTATTATATTTTTGTTATTACGATTTCGTAGAAAATACGCAAAGCTTTTTGCATCTCAACGTGACATTGTCAAAAAAACTGCTAAAGTTTGTTTCGACAGAGAAATAGAAAATAAAATGTCAAAATAAAAAAAAAACGAATTAAATGATTTTATGAAAACATTTAATAAAATGTACACTGTAATCTCTCAACAGTAATTAATCTTGCAATTTCCAGCAGATGAGTTAAATTGTTTACTCAGCTTTGAGAATTATCAGAATAGAACTCATATGTCCATTCACTGGAAAGAGGTTAAAATAAAGCGCCAGTAAATAAACATGTCCAATTCTGACTTATAATTACGAATTTATTTAATTTTTTTGCAAAAAATCAAGCATCTCTTGTATTTCAAATAATGAAAGTAATATTTATCCTCAAAACTTATAAAAACTATTGTTTTCGCCTTTCGACCACGGCCGCATCGTAACTAACAATAAGTTTCGCAGTGTGCTATTACCACAAACTAGGCAAATTTCCTGTGGCGTGTAATTCGATATTAAACTGAGAAATCGGTTTTATCGACACGTCATTTTTTTATAAAACATAGTGATTCCAGGACTTTACTTATTTTAAATATAAATCAGCTTCCGTGCATTCACTGGTCGGTTTATATCCTATACGTGCAAATACTTTTCCACTGACAGTATATCGGCTCGAAGCTCGCATCGTTCAAATGCAATATTTTTTTTCTCCAAATGTTTGTTAATCTCCATCACTACTTGAAAACTTTTACCGATAAATTAGGCTGCAGATCACCAATAACGTCCTTTAAAAACGTTAAAATGATTTAACGTTAAGATTATTTAATCGCCTAAAACAGCGAAAAAAATGTAGGCGGTTGTTACAACGACAAAACTAAAACAATATATATAATATTAGAATGTAATAAGAGAAATTATTAAAAACTTCGTGACCATTATATGTTTTTCAACTTTTAAGCGATAACTTAAAAAAAACTGCATACTGATGCACTTAAAAATCCAAATCTAAAAAAACTACTACAAGAACTTTTCTTGTCAATTGTTTCGCTTGTGTTTGGCCTTTCACGATCGATTTAATTCTTATTTTCATCGAATAGCTATCTCTTACAAATATTATTGAAATTCGCAGCATAAGCGAAGAAATAAAATCGACTACAGTGAAACCTCGTTTATACGTTTTTATTACTTATACGTCAAATTTCTCTGGCCCCGGCAGATTTCATTTGTAGAGATGATAACAAAGAATTCTGATCTTTCAACTCTGCAAGATCACTAAAAAAACTGCATACCGATGTTATATAAAATCCAATCATAAAAAACAACCCCTACAACAGATTCCTTCCAATTGCTTCGCTCATGATCGACATTCCTCTATCGATTTCATTCATTTTTTCGTCGAATTCCGATCGCCCACGAATATTATTGGAATCCGCAGTGCAAGCGAAAAAATCATGGCGACTATATCGAAATGGACAAATTAATACGAAAATATGCCTTCAACGAGGAAAATAATGCTGAAATAATATTTTCGTATGATAAACTCGGTATATTCGGGAAAAATTCTTGTTGGCGTAACTGGAGTCAGCGCCCGGGCCACGTTGTTATCGTGATTAAAAATTCACCCGGTAAAATCACGGCCGAGAATTGTGAAGGTGAAATAGACAGAACCGAATAACACACGTACGGTCAAGCTTTTTTTCTCTGATCCCTCAAAGCTCCCTTCTGTCTCTTTTCCCAGCCGTTTCAATGCATAATCCTCGCCCCCTTTTTACTTTTCCCTTCATTTCTCTTTTATCCCTCGTATATTTTACGACCGTTTCTGTCCAGCTTGTGTTTTTCAAACCACGCGCCCTCTTACACGCGTATACGCGTCGGTAATACACAGGCCCTAACGCAGAGGGAGCCTGCTAACAACGGAGGTATTTTCCATTAAAGGAATTTACATATTGATGGAGTTCGCCCGAAGCTCGGGTGCGAATTCGAAAATCTAATTTCCCGCGTCGAATCGCGGACATTCGTAATTAAAGAGAGTAAAAAAGAATCGCTGGAAAATTGCTTGAAGCCCATGGAAGCGTGCTCATACGTCATGTCCCTTTCGCTATTCTTTGCCATGTAGCATGTGGATATAAATTTCCGGATATGAATTTGCTCGTCTCCTCGTATCCACTCTTAACCCGTGAAAGAATGATTTTTTATATTCGCCGGAAAAAAATAAATGTAATAAAGGAATGTTCAAAATTGAACAGAAAAGTGAGGAAAAGTTGAAAAGCCAGATTTTGTGAGTTTTTTTTTGCAAATACATTTTTCATACAGCTTGCATATAGTTCTCGATTCAGGAGTAAAACATCTGGGGCTTAAAAAGTTTATTTGATTCAACTAGGATCTTCTTGAGTCGAGTAATTCCTTTCGTTGCCTCACAGCGCAATACCAATTTGTTTCGATTTTTCTAATTTTGTTTCAAGCATTCCTCGATGTAGAAAATCCAATAAATATGTATTGATAAAAATACATTGTTGATTTGGTCGTGTGAGAGACATATTGGAATAAAAAAATATCTTTATTTGCGTGCAGAGTAAATGTGTCTTATATTCAAGTATATTGTTATTTCGAGTGAGTAAAAATAGTATTGGAATTATTTGAGGATATAAATTGGAGTAAGGGATATGAACTGGAATATGGGGTATGTATCAAGGGGGAAGAACCCTGTACAGCTGGATGTTAAAAAAAATATTTTTAATTAAAAAAATAATAGTATTTGAATTACTAGTATTTTTATTCGGAGCCAGAAAATTTACCATATTTTTCCCACTGACATACATATACATCGGGATTGTCAACAAGTCTCAATGGTGAAAAATGATATAACATATTTTGTAGCGCCCCTACTTCGGTATTAGTACAGTCGTGCTGTCGCTGAAAAAACCCGGAATCGAAGAAAATTAGAAGAAGGCTAGTTTTTTGACAGGTGATTTTGTAGGTGCCGCGGGTGATAAATCCAAGTTTGCCGAAAAATCGGGGTGTAGGGTTCTTTTTTAGGGGATGAAAGGAGATGGAGGTGGATTAATGTCAAACTACAACCCCTACGAGGTCGGCGCCGTGAGACAAAATGTTCAGAAAAATCCGGGCTTTAGTTTAATCCACAGCGCCGAAGTCGTGGAAGTTCATTTTGAGGGTGAAAAAGTGGGGTGAAATTTCGAAAAATCGGTTTTAATTCAATAGCTCTTTAGAAAAAATTCGTACGTTGTTTGTTCAAATGGGAACGTTGTAGCCCTTGAAAAGACGCGTCGATCATCACTCTCCGATAATATCTTTACCCCGAAAAAATGGTTAAAAAACAAACAAAAAAATAGTTTATTGAATAACTCAAAAACAATCGGTTTTTCGAGTATGGTTCAAATGTACGAAATGTAGAGAATAATTTTTTCCATATTTTCGTTGCTATGGACCACTCTTGAATCTTGATTTTCCAACCCCTCTCGGGGGTTGAACATTCAAAATGAAATTCTGGGAAAACTATTGACGGCACGGATTAGCCGCCGTGGAAGAATTTGTAGCTTGAACCCTCACAACACTACAATTTTTACAACAGTACAATTTTTTTCAACCATATTGTGGAGCACCTCAAGCCGCATAAAAAACATGAGGGCGTCAAAGACATACAAGGTCATTCAAGGTCAGTATCGATGGCACCAATCTAAATATCTTGGATGACTACCAAATATTTGGTAGTGATCCGAGATATTTAGATTTGTATTTCATGTCAATAGGTGTTCGAAATGACCTTGAACGATTTTGACCCCCGAATGTTTTTTATGCGGCTTGAGGTGCTCCACGAGATGGTTGAAAAAAAATGGACCATTCCATTTAAAAAAAGTAGAGGTGACCTTCACTGTGCGTTAGCGCCTACACCGAAATAAAAAAAAATCGTCGCATTTGATGGCCCCTTTCACACCGTACAACTTTTGTTTAGAACATTTTTTTTGTGACGTCGATAATTACCGAGTTATTTCGGGTGGCAGAGATAAAAGCGACACCCTGTATAAAAGGATGTTCCTCTTGCGTGGGCCTCAGAAGATGTGGAATTCTCACGTCTTTCGGAACAAACTTGGCCGGCCGCGACTGAAAATGTGCGAAATCCGTGCTGCCCCGATCGCGGACTCGGTTGTATGCTCGCTCGGAGTACAAATGGCTTACGCGAGAAGACCCGCGCCCTGCGCCACACGTCTGCCGCAGAGCGTACTACGACTATGCATTTCCTGGTTAATTTAAATAAAAGATCTAAATAGATCCATTCTATAATAATAAATCATTTTTGGAGGAAATAACACAAACTACCCAAATGATTGAAAGCATATAAATTTTCTATTACACAGCGTCGATAAATGGATCTTGATGTAAATAAATATATTTAAAATTAATCTCTAAAATATCAGAATCAATATTTTTTAATATTTGGGGATGTTTCTAATAAAATTAAATAAACGCATTTAGTGGATTTCAATAAATTTTTTTTATCAGTTTAGGGACAATAGATTATGAGGACAGTCAACCAGTCGAATGTCCTCAAAATCGCCTTTCCTCGCGTGGACAAATATACATATGAGGGTATTGCTATCCGGAAAATTGTTGTGGCACATCATCGACGTTTATTTTCTCCGGTTCGTTTCCAGATGGAAAATATCATATGCTGCCAACAGGCGAGCTGCTCATATTCGCCGTGAATCCCGATGACAAACATCACGGCTACAGATGTCGCACGGTCGATCACGTTACCGGAGCAACGGTCGAGAGTTCGACCGTAGCGCGGCTCATCGTAACCGGTAAGTTTCCATTCTTCCTTTATCCTTCTAGGTTGATGAAAAATGCTGTTTTTTTCGCCCCTTTCTTTTTTTCTCACTTTATTGCCCTCCGTCGAAAAATATCGGGCGACAATTTTTCGCAAGAGTCAGTCGAGGCGTCACGTGTGGAACGTAGTGGCAAAAAAACATCGTGACAAGTGCATTAGAAAAATGAGTGTTGATTTTTATCATGCGTTTATGTCTTCCTCTGAATTGGGATTTTTACCCTAACTGAGGGGAAGACATGAACGCAGGCGAGTAAACGAGTTCATCGGGAGTTATCGAGGATTGGGAAGTTGTTTTATTGAGGCCCGGATACTTAATCCTATAGGAGGAAAGTAATAACAAAGAGGCGTGAGCCCGTGTGCACATCACAGAGCCTTGCGGAAATCGCGGCCAATAAATCGGTCACGATGAAACGCAGACTTTTGCCGTATAAAGGTTATCGATGGCCATACACAGGGTGGCCTGAAAAGTAACGTCCAAAATGAAAATCTAAATACCTCGTATCAATACCTAACCGAATCTCCTCCACGTATGTTCTACTATCTTTTTAAGTTTTCGAGAAAAAAGCATTTTTTTTCTCGAGACTTTCCGTAGCATAAGTTTTAATTTTGTTTCTCTTTTGTATATCTACTTTTGTCTTAGACGTTTTAAGTCCTCACACCTAGACGATATTTTTTTGAATATCGATTTTTGGTTTTCGACGGATTCTCAAAATACGACGCAAAAATATTCTCTGAAAATTTCGAGTCCATCTGGTAAAAATGGAGAGAGTGATGTACGTTTATAGGTAGGTTCCGCGTACCGGCAAACTTTAAACGCTTTTTTTTCTCAAATTCCCTCTGTTAAAATTGGTGACCACGATATCTCAAAAATCACTGTACTTTTTGTTCAATGCATAGTTTTTTCGCGTCAAAGAAAATAGAGCGTTTTCTCACCGAAGATCGATTCATTCACATTAGACCGCGGCCATTTTTTCACAAATCAATTTTTTTTATCCTTCGTCCAAGCGCTAGATAATTTCATGGCAAAACTGAATGCGTTTAATCTTTCTGTTTTGGATGATTTGTTTTCGCGCAGCCGTGGTCAGCGCGAAGGACGTTTTTCCAGCAGTGGTCTGCACAAACCACTATATTTACCGCATTTATAAATATTTTTTAAGGGCGGGGTAAAGTATTAAATTTTTTTTTTCATTTTTGTTTAATTTTTTAAATGAATGCATATAATATCAAGAATATTGTGTTAAAATTTCAAGTCGATCGGAGTAAAATTGACGAAGTTATGAGTATTTGAGCGTCTATTGCTCCATGCCGTTCTCTTCTCTTCTGCGTTTTTCAAACCGTTTTTCTGAGACTTTTCATATTTGAAGTCCGTGTGCAGGATAACTCAAAATCTACTAGACCAATCGCTTTGAAATTTTGCACAGTACTTCTTCACATAATTCACCAGGTATTGTCGAGAGATTTTGTGTTTTTTTAATAATTACTAATTTTTCAACAACAAATTAGCCGATTTTTTTAGCGAAAATCGGGTTTTTGGCTCCCAAGTGCTACGAAAAATCGAAAAATCGAAAAAAAAAAAATCCTCCCGTCATTACCTCGAGAAATATCTCCTTTAACAAATGGATTTTGATTTTTTTGTTTCAAATGATTTTGTTGCGAGTTATGGTGCACCAACTTTTTTTCGAGGCGCCTCCGGGGTTTAATTTTCACTCGCTCAATTTTGAATATTTTGCAATGCAAATTTAGGAGAATGTTGTTCAAATGTTACTTTATTATATGTAAATTTTTCAATAAACGAACACTATTCGTTACACCAAAAAAAATCTTAAAAACACGCCTTTTTTTGCCGAATTAAATTTACCCCGCCGTTAATACAAACCATGTAAACGATACTAATAACCATACTCTCTGATGCGATTTTTTTAAAATTCTGCACACGTTTTTATCAGAAAAAATCCACGAAAATTCCTTATTTTTTCGGCCACGAGCTAGAGGTACCCGTCAAAAAGCAACTGGGAGTTATTTAGACTAGTATAAGTATTTTTTTTCATCACCCCAACTTCAGCGACTGAGCCTCTCAAACCTATTTTTTAACCTTTTGACAAAAATCCAAGGCATTTACCAGTGTTAGATTGGTCATTTATTTATTGCTCAACAGTGCACTTCACAACGATAACACAAGTTTAACAATCGCGAGGTACGTATGGGGTGTCTCAAAAAGACCTGACATTGTAATTTATTGATAAAACGTATTATTTATTTGAAAAGTACGAATATTTTTATTTTCATATAAGGTACAAACATGGAGGTTATGTGTGGAACACAATATCCGATAAATGGACGCCTCGTCCCTGATTGCAAACGTTCACTGTTTTGGCCAAATTTTCTATAACATTTTGGCATAATTGCGAACTAATTTCATCAATGGTGCGTCCAATCGCTTTCTTGAGCTCCGGAATGATCTGTGGATCATTGACATACACTTTTCCTTTGAGAAAACCCCAAAGAAAGAAGCCCAATGACGTCAAATCGCACGATCTTGGTGGCCAATTCACATCACCGCGGCGTGAGATAACACTACCATGAAATTTCGTCTACAATAATAATGCAGTAACAATGCAGCAAATAACAATTTCTACGCGTCGCTCGATCATGTTATTCTCCAAGACTTAAGGGGCTATACCAGTGTGAACGCTGAAAATTTGAGTGATTTTCGGGGTTTTTTTGGAAAAAAAGTACTCAATTAAATGTTTCGGAAAATTAAGAATATATTTGGCTATATTTGACCTATATTACATAATTTTTTCCTAGAAAAATATTGAAATCCAAGCGACTCATGCGCTGCCTTCGGAGGCGCAAAACAAAAGTTCCTCCACTGCTGACATGATCCCGGCCGATTGAGTAGCTGAAACCGAAAAAGGAAAAAATGTCGTTAAACTGAAAGGTATTTCCTGTACAGTGACGTAGGATTTTCGAAAAATATCAAAATCTAACAAAATGGCGTAGTTATGAAAAAAAGTCTGTTCTCTTGCCTATAAAATGGTCGTTTTTTCAATGCCAAATCGTCAATTCTCATCCAATCGAAAATATCCTACGTTATTGTAGAGTAAATATATTCAAGAGTACTCAGTTCGAATTTCAAGTCAATCGGATAATTGCTCTTTGAGTCACAATGTCAGCAAATTTGAAAAATCTCATTTCGAGAAAAACGCGTTTAACGATTTAACTATCGTTTTTTGCAAGATAAAATGGTATTGACATAAATGATATAAATGATAATGATATTCTTGAAAATATAAACTGTCGAAGAAGGCAAAAAAAATCTATTTTTTAAAAGTGTCACACTGGTATAGCTCCTTAACCTCAATACTTCCTGATGCCAGCTGTCAAAGATTAGTACTCTATGTTCGCTACAAAAAAAATGGCGCGCAATTAAAAATGTCATATCCTTTACATAAACAAGAGAGAGAAACAAAAAATGTTTTTTTTCTCGAAAACTAAATACGTTCGTAGAACATACACGGAAGTGATGTGGATAGGAAAATTGTGGATAGGAAAATCTATCTATATCCATAGTATGGATGTAGATCTACATAGATTTAGATACATCGATACATCTATCTATAGATGTGGATAGGAAAATTAAAAAAAAAATCAATTTTTCTTCAAGTGTCACACTGGTATAACCCCTTAACCTCATTCCATGTATGCATTCCATGTATCTAAATCTACATTTCTACCAAAAATATAGGGATAATTATACGAGGCATCTAGATTTTCCTTTTTGACATCACTGTTCGGGTCACCCTCTATACAAGGCAGTGAGAACAGTATCGTAACTTCTTCGTGTCCCGCGCGAAGTGGACGTACGGCAAAAGTTTTTCCGGGAGGAAATTTGCGCGATCTCGAATGAGAGAAGCTGCGGGTTGGGGGGAGGAAAAAGTTTTGACTATACTACACTAGTCCAGGGCTCGTGTGCACGAGAGGGCTCTTGCGGGAAATAGCACGGAAAGTAGAGTGTGCCGCGAGTTTTTGCGACTTCCACGCGGCTGTGCATCGGCGGCGGGGGTGGGCCGGGAGGGTACACGAGACTCGTTCGATAGGAGGAAGTGAAAGATATCCGGTCGATTCGGGCTCGAGTGATCGATCGCACCGTGTGGTCGGACAACGACCGAGAATTCTATCGGAGGAAAAAGAGCAAAGGGAGAAAAGTCCCCGGGACGACTGTGACTCTCGATTGATCGATTATCCAGGAGAATGAATTAAAACGTGGGGAGAGTGAAGACTTGAAATATCGTTCGCATCTATTACAGTCTTATTTTTTGTCCCTCGTTCGTCGCTATTTTTATTTTGAATTGATTAGTCGGAAGTCAAGGCTGATGAGGAGCACTTAAATGACAGCTGTCAATTACAAAGTACGATCTGTTGGCCGACGAACCGCCGGCAAAATTTTCAGACTGAGTGACCAAATTAATACTACGAACATAAAGTTAACATAACGTTATTACTATTTATATCAGGTGGTTGCATTGAAACTCACTATTTTTTTTGTTTTTTAAGCATTTATTCTGTGCAAACTCGTTAGATTACATTAATCAAAGTATTTTCCCTCGCATGTTACTAAAGGGTGTCTCAAAATGAACTGACATTTTTAACTGCGCGCCATTTTCTTTGTGGCCAACATAGAGTAGATACTAATCTTTTGGAACTGACATCAGGAAGTATTCAGGTTTAGTCATGGAGAATTACACGATTGAGCAACGCATAGAAATTGTTATTTGCTGTATTGCTACTGCATAGTCATTGCAGACGAAGTTTCATGTTCGTGTTATCTCGCGCCGCGATATGAACTGGCGATCAAGATCATGCCATTTGACACCATTGGACTTCTTTCTTCGGGGTTTTCTAAAAGGGAAAGTGTATGCCAATGATCCACAGACCATTCCGGAGCTCAAGGAAGCAATTGGATGCCTCATTAGTGAAATTAGTCTTCAGTTAAGGCGGTCCTCTAGTTTCTCGGGTCGAAAAAATCGATTTTTTTCATAAATCACATCTACAACATGTGTAGAAAATGTGTGCCAAAGGACTTTTCGATATTCGAAGTGGTTCACAAGTTACGGCCCTGGAACGGAGCAGGTATACGGAGCGCGCGCCGGGCTGCTCCGAAAGCCGAGCGGCGCTGACCATTGTATTGATATCCCTAAATCTAACTGCTACTTGAATACCTACCTACCTGAAATCTAATAAAGGCATTGGTGGGGAAGGTGCAGGAAAACTCACTGATAAAGTGATTGGTGAGATGACAACGTATTATGGATTAGCTATGCGGTGACATCCAGATTCTATCGAGGAAATGAAAAATTTGGGCAACATTCTTTCACAAGATTTCCACAGACAGCAATCCACAGCATCAAAATTGTCCTGCAGGCGAATCTAGTTGGTGCAAATGGCGCAGAGCTGAGTTTCTCGAAGGGGCTGAGCAATTCAAACACAATAAACCGCCTCTTTCTGAAGCAGCTCAAAAAGTTATAAAGCCAATTTATGAGGATTTATCCAAAGAAGAATTGTTAAGCAGATGCCTGGGAGCGGAAACTCAAAATAATAACGAGTCGCTCAATTCGTTAATCTGGACTTTTGCTCCGAAGCACCTCCATTCTAGGCCAAAAGTGGTTGAAATCGCCACGTTTCTCGCTGTCATAATCTTCAACGAAGGATTCAAATCTATCCTGAAGACCTTGGAAACCATGGGAGTGAAAATCGGCCCACAAGCTACAGGATATGTTCAACAGTGTGATAGCTCTCGGATCGACCGTTCAGAAAGGCGCACGAGTGATGTTGTAAAACAGGCCCGAATCGCGAAAAGGGAAAACGGAGCAGCTCTGCGTGACTTCCAAGAAGAAGAAGAAGGCCTATTGTATAGTCCAGGCATAGCAGATTGACGGTGAGATGAAATTTTTAGTATAAATCACATGCGCGAACTTTCAAACGCGTTTTTCTCGAAACACTATTTTTCGAAACGGTGACCACGCTATTTCAGAAACTACTGCACCGATCTTGTTCAAATTTATACAGCATCTTTAATATGTTATAAGCCAGCGATTGAACTAGGATTATCATGATTGCTTCGATAGTTTTTTTTTTGTACGAGCGAAAAACTTAAGAAAAAATGAGTAAAAAATAGAATGCAATTTTCAAAAATGTATAAAAAAAGTCAATTTTTGTAATTTAGAATTCACTCTAGTTCAATCGCTAGTCTTAAATATGAAGATTAAAATGCCGTTTGGTTTTTTTATTTCAGATAAGCAGAACAGCCGCAATCTTGGTCACCGTCAAGTACCGATTTTACTTGATGTCTTCCTGTCGCCCACTATAACTTTTATTCTATTATATATTTTGACTTCAAAAAATTTGTAAAGCTTATTTAAATGTTAATAAAGATTATGCAAAAACAATGAGATTGATTATTTCGATGCTTTGCCCGTAAAAAATAATTGAAAAAGCCGTAAAAAAACGGCCGAGAAACTAGAGGACCGCCTTAACGCCAAAATGCTATTGAAAATTTCATCAAAAGAATGAACGTTTGCAAACAGGAACGAAGCGGCCATTTATCGGATATTGTGCTCCACACATAACCTCCATTTTTGTACATTATATTGAAACAAAAACATTCGTACTTTTCAAATAAATAATACGTTTTATTAATACATATAAATGTCAGGTCATTTTGAGACACCCTATACTTTCTCCCAGCTGTCTGATCCCAGCTCCCAAAATCTGAATCCCACTTTGAAGGAATGCCCTATCTTTTGACGCTATCCACTCATCTACCCATTTTTGGACATCGTCGTAACTACGGAAGTGTGTATCTTCCGTCTGTATGTTACGTCGACCGGAACCGGAGACTTTTGGAGACACTTTGGACAAGGTCTGGAGTGAGTTTCACATCAGTAAAGAACAAAAGACGTCAGTGTTTTTCGTTTCACTGCCAATCCAAAATCAGCAGAATGATCTTTTGGCGGTTCGATCCTACTGCCGGTCTTTTTGCTATTAAACTATCGTTGAAACACTCCAGCTGCTGTTGGTGACGTTCGCCAGTGACTGTACCTTGACTTTTAAAAGCTCATGAAGCACTACCTTCTTTGTATCCCACTGAATACCCAGCATGTCTTTGGGACCATGGATATACCGTTTTGGCGTCGATGTTGATAGTTGGTCAGGCCCAACCCATCATTTTCTGCGGGGGCTCGTCGAAATAAATCCATTTTTCATCACCAGTTACGATACCCCGCAAGCTACACTGTTTCTGCGCCTCGCAAGCAAAGAAATGGTGATTCGCAATGGCGTTCTTGCTTTACTTGCTCGTTGGAGGCTCTTTTCTCAAGTAAATATGGGGTCTTTTGATTGGAAGTTAGTAGCGTAGGGCCACCCTTCAAGGTGACGCAAGCAACATCCGTCTGTACTGAAGTACAAAACACCTCGAGACACCCACAGCCGAACAGCAGTTTTTAATGCGACCATCTAATACGTATCCTTTGGTGGATTGATGGGAAATGCCCGTCATATCAAAGAGCTGTACGGTCTGTTCTATGCCGGAATTAATGAACTCTGACAACCGAGCATGGCAAAAACGTTTAGCAGTAGAATTATTTTCTAGCCTATCAGACTTAAGAGAAAACCTTTACTATAAAGTCACATAGTTTGAAAGGGGTCATAGAGTTGTTGCTACGGGTTCATCAAGGTGGAGGCACTTTGGAAATTGCAAGGTGTCCTTCATTTTTAAATCGGGACGACTTTTTTTTCTTTAGAATTTCATCAAGGTGCTCAAAGTGATAGCTACTGTTTTTGATGCAGGCTTGCAATTTGATTTACATTGATTGTATCGTCTTATTAATCACGTCAGTCTGTGTTAACGAACAGTCTCTAACTGAGGTTGCAATAAGTTAATAGCATGCGAAGTCCGGGTAAGTTGTATGGCTTTGTTTACATTGTTCTCAACTAAGAATCTTATCAACTTGTTTTGGGGAGCAGTGAGAAATTTGTAATCTCCATAATAATCTGTGTTCTCTTTGATCAAAAGTACTACGACAGAACTTCCTTCTGTCAGTACAGAATTGAATTTGCCGCAAATCGTTTCCATATCAAGAGCAAGTTGATATGATCTTAATTTACGGAGAATATCACAACAATGCAAGCGGCAATTGTGTATGTTGAGCGTTATCCGGATCATAATCCACAATCGCGTTACACGTGTACCAATCCAAGTGTTTGCACCGTTTTTAAAATCGATTCTAGGGTAAAAACATTGACATTCCTTTTTTATGGATTTTCATACTAAATCTTGATCGATCATCTTAAAATTTGGTGTGTGAACTCATTTTCAGTTCCTTGATTGAATATTGAAAAAAAAATAGTGGTCCCATTCTAAAAAATAGAGGTGACCTTGAAATCTCCGATGCTCTTCGACCTGGAGGAACCTTGTAGCCACAACTCGATGACCCCTTTCGATCTATGCAACTTTTATAGGTAAAGTTTTCTCCTAAGTCAGATAGGTTAGAAAATATTTTTACTGCCAATAGTTGCTGCCTCATCCGGTATGCACCGGGTGTCCTGTTTTAATCTTACTCCTGATTGATCTCGAAATATACTGCCCCGATCAAGTAAATCTTTTTGGTCCAAAATTCAAAATGGCGACGTTGAGTTGGCCGGCATGTTTTCTTAAAATAGCACCCTAATAAAAAAAACCTATGAACGTAATCGAAAAACATTTCCTACAAAAGTTGTTAATTTTAACCTCATAAATGTTTTGGTGGAAAAATGTATGATTCCATAAAAAAAACATGTCAGTCATCTGAACGTCGCCATTGTGCATTTTGATCAAAAAAGATTTTTTAACGCCACCCTCGAACCCTAAAAGTTTTATTCTACTTAATACTTGATCGGAACAGTATTTCTCGAGATAAATCAGGTGTAAGATGAAACGATACACCCGGTATAGATATATACACACACGCACACACATACACACACACACAAAATCCAAAAATTATGGACACAACGAAAACTTTGCAACGCATAAATGGGCTACACAACGTAAATTGTGTTGATTAAACTTGTAGGTAGGTTTCGGTAGAAAAACGGGGATAAATAAGGGATGGTATAGGAACAACACGTGGCCATTTATTCTCTGGAGCGTGTTAAAAGCTCATGTACTTTCCTCACGCGCGCGCGTCCTCGTGGCATAGTATCATGTATCCTGCAACTCGTGCTTCCGTCACTTCCGCTAAACCCTCCCCCCCCCTCCGCCGCCGCCCCTCTCGCGCGTTGTACCAACGATAACGCAAAATTTGCGTAACGCGAGACAATTTGCGTCCTGCGTACAACGCGATACGAGCCAAAAACCCCATAAATATCTGCCGGGAGTACTATAGCGCGTGAAAAAAAAACAACAAGGGGATAACCAACAAAAAGCGACTGATAAAAACGCTTGGTGAAATATGACGAGGATGTTTTACGAGTACGAGCGGACGAAGGGATCGTTGCAAGAGTATCGATGAGGGAGTCGTCTGCTCGTTGAATAATGGAGATGAGCAAGAAAGAAGAGATGGTGGGCCTGGGGGAGGGGGGGAGGAGTAGAAGTGAAGTGGATGAGGGTGGAGGGATGAAGAGAAAAAATGGAGAATTTATTCGAGAAAATTGTTTCCGTGCACCAGAACTTTGTGTTTTGTTTTCGCGGATGGAAGGGCGCTTGGCGAAAGAAAAGGGAATAAAAAAGCCCCCAAGCATCTCGAGGTCTTGATACGGGGTATCTATAGACAGGATCGCTCGTAATGGTGCGAACATGAGCGTAATATACATGTACGCATAACTGCGATCGTAAAACGATCACCGAAGATGGAAGAGGAGAGAGAGAATGAGGGAAAGAGGGAGAGGGGCGAGAGAAAAAGGAGGATAACAATGCTCAAAAGAGACAGCCATACCCAAACAAACCCGAACAAACACAACGAAGTTCAAACAATCGAAAATAAACCCTACCAAACCTAAACAAACCAAGGCTAAACAAACTAACAAGGAACATCCCTCAGGTGACACCCTTCGATTTTGTTGAAATTTGGATATTTTACCGAGCACCGAAAAGTAAGTGATACGTATTTTTTTTATCCGCGGAAAAACGGTTTTAAGGGGTGAAACGAACCCTCGAAAATAGGGGTGTTTTTCATTTTTCGTCGATAACGTTATCGTTCTCATCTCCAATGTATAGTGCACAAACAAAATAAACATTGTTGCAATTTGAATTTTTTTAATATCTCGTTCCGTTAAAACGTTATCGACGAAAAACGAAAAACATCGCCATTTTTGAGGGTGCGTTTAAGCCCTTAAAACCGTTTTTCCGCCGATAAAAAAAATACGTATCGCTTGCTTTTCGGTGCTTTATGACATATCCAAATTTTAACAAAATCGAAGGCTGTCACCTGTGGGATGTTCCTTGTAAGCTCAAACAATTCCAAACAGATCCTATTTACAAAATGAAATGAAACAAAACGAACCGCAAAGACCCCTACAAAACCAAAACAAACACAACCGAGACCAAACAATGCCAAATGGACGAACTTCTCACATCATAAATCTGATTACGACTAATCCAGCAGGTAAATCGTAACCGAAAATAGGTAAAAACTTTGCTTTTGATTCACTGAATACGAACCCGAAGTCTAAACCGTCAAATTGAAAATGGCGAATCCAATATGGCGGCTGTAAATGGACAAAAACTATAGGATTTTTTCAAATTTGATGATTTATTTTTTTGGGGAGCTTTTTTCATGTAACTGCAACCCCGAAAACCCCCGTACCAACTTTCGGTATCATCAAACAACATTTTGCATTTATGGTCCGCCATGTTGAATCCGCCATCTTCAATTCCCGAATTTTGAGTGCAGATTCGTAATCAGCGACCCCGAAAACCCCCGAGTACAAAATTTGAGCCTATTGCACGTAAAGAGAAATGTATGCTTCAAAGGGTCAAAGATGACATACTTGTTCTCTTACGATAAATATTGAAATAAATGACATCGTACGAATGTAAAGTCAAGAGTATATTCATAAAGGTTTATCATTACAATAAAATAAAATCAGTTTCAGGATATTAGTTACTTGGATAAAAAACAGAAAAACAATAAACCACATGTAGGTTGACGTGTGTGAGACGACACACTTCGGCCTTAGATAGTATATGTATATCATCTTTTACCCACGTCGACCGAATTACGCTCAGATACATTAATTTCTGGGTTAAAGACTGCTTTATAGCGAGCAAGATTTACCGGAACATTATTATAGTGGCGACGAAGTGTTGCCTGCGGCACATAAAATATTTGGGTGCCAAAAGCCAACCCATTCTATTCTCCTTTGCAGCTTCAATGTCCTTGGCCATGTCTTCCTTGTAACCGGCTCTTACATGTCGAGTGGCACACTCCGTCGTCTTACCCTGCTGCGTATAAAACCAGATAAAAAGTCAGATTTTTTGGCTTATGTTTATATAGGATGCCTGGCAATTATCAAATTTAAAAGTTATATCCCTAATTGCATTTCCCAGAGAAGTATGTACGGAATTTCTGATTAATCGAAAACTTTTCATTTTATGAGCAGTGTTATACGACATTTTTCGCTGACAATTCATTCAAATACCTACAACTTTTGAACAAATCAATATTTTTTTAATTCCGTACGTACTTCTCTAGGTATTCTAATGTAGATTGACAAGAATTTTTGTTTTTTGTTCTAGGTTAAAAATTGTGGATGCTAAATGTCACGCCGCGGGGGGCCTACAAAAAAAATAACAATAGAAAATATTAGTAAGCGGCCATTTTTTACATCGAAAAAAAAAATTCTAACAGCTTAATATTCATACTAAATGGATGTGTAATTAATTTGATGAGTGTATCACTTTTTCATACGAAAACAAATTATTAAATTCGCACATGATTTTATACCCGTTACTGTGGCCTAACCCCTTCATACTACTGTTTCATTTGACGAACTCTCTGCACTCATGACCCCGTATATTCGGTCCCTAGTATGACAACTTTCTTGAACACTGAACTTTTGTCTGAAACATTTTTGGATATGATCAATAGTTTGAGTGATATTGCTCTGTAGCACTTGATGTGCCTCACCCTGTATGGTCGAAAATTTCGCGCGAGGCTACGCGGTAGAGGCGACGCACTACCACCGACCGGACCCTCTACCCTCTACTCGTTGTTTCGCAGTAGAGCGGAACTTCTCCCTCTCTCTCTCCCTCTCCCGCTCTCCCTCCCACTCTACCGCGAAGTATTCACCTCTAACGCGGGCTGCGACAAGTGGAGACAGGTCGAGACGCTTTCAGCCACGCTACACAAAGTCCGAGCGACGAGTGTCGAGAGGATTAGTTGGAGGTCGCCTGACACAAACTACGCAAGAACAAGCGTTATACGAGACGTGCCGAAATGAATGTTATTGTGAAATTTTACCAAGATCGTGGATTTTTCGCATACATCCTCTCGATTCCCATTTTAGTTAGAGTTCATGTAAGAAAACCTCTCCCTCTCTCTCTCTCCCTCTCTCTCTCTCTCTCTCTCTCTATATATATATATATATATATATATATATATATATATATATATATATATATATATATAGATCGGACCCCAAACGTTTTTCAGATCGTTGTATATCGGTGAATATACATTTTTTTCGAGAGACGTTTTTTCTAGTCAAGGATCCTTATTTATGGCAGGAAAATTATATTTTAAGAAAAACAAAAATTAAGTGCCCAAACATTCGTTCAAAGTGGGAGATGCGTTGAAAAATACATACTTGCACGGGGAACGAATTGGGGCCAAAACGAGCCAAGGTACAGTCGAAGGGATCTTGATCTGCAACACGTGCCCATACAGTGGGTAAAAAGTATTTGTACACATCGTGTTTTTCAAATGATCCTTCGAAAAAAATAAAATGCCTTATGAAGTTTCTGTGTTCGATAGCTTATTCTAATATGCATGGTGTCTGTTTAAAAAAATCTTGGGAAAACAAGAACAAATAAATGAAGCCAAATAAACAACAGTTTCGTGTAAGATGTACTTTTTTACTCACTGGATATATATATATATATATATATATACACACACACACGTATATGGACACGTATTCGTCTAATGGAATTTAACTGTGCATTTTAATCTTGCACAGAGATTTCAAGACTCTTCTCTTTAAAAAGAGATTCTGCACTCTTTCCTTTTTGCCAATTAATATATACTACATATACAAAGGGCGCCTCAAAGAGACCTGACATTTTAATGTATTAATAAAACGTATTATTTATTTGAAAAGAACGAATATTTTCATTTTAACATAAGTTGCAAATATGGAGGTTATGTGTGAAACACAATATCCGATGAATGGCCGCCTCGTCCCCGTTTGCAAACGTCCACTATTTTTACGAAATTTTCAATAACATTTTGGCATAATTGCCAATTTCATTTCATGAAACGCTGAAATAAAATGGGAAAAATGAAAAAATGGTTTCATTCTGAATACCAGCACGCAATATGTGCGCCTACAGCCCACTATATTAATGAATCAGTACTTTCATTGTGTTTACTTACCCCTATCTCGTGAACATCAGCCACTCAAGTGAACGGAAACGATGGTAAACTATACCAAATATTAGATGATTTTCTTAAAAAATCGATATTAGTTTTTAACTCGAGACGCGTGCTTCCACCATAATTGATAGTTTCACACTGATTTACCTCCCCGCCATCCAATTAAGGAGCTATACCGCTGTGAAAATCTTCAGCCTCTCAGCAGGCATTATTCGAGGAAGAGAAGGGTTCATTGTATGGACCAGGTATAGCTGATTAGCAGTTTTTATGGTAAATATTATTTTATCTTGCAAAAATTGATAATTTAATCTGTAAACGCGTTATTCTCGAAATGAGATTTTTCAAATTTGCTGACATTGTAACTCAAAGAGCAATTATCCGATTGACTTGAAATTTGAACTGAGTACTCTTCAATATATTTACTCTGCAATGACGTAGGATATTTTTGGTTGGATAAAAATTGGCGATTTGGCATTGAAAAAAAAACGACCATTTTATAAGCAACAGACAGAAAACAGACTTTTTCACAACTACGCCATTTTGTTAGATTTTGATATTTTTCTAAAATCCTACGTCATTGTACAGGAAATACCTTCCAGATTAACGTCATTTTTTCCTTCTTCGGTTTCAGCTACTCAGTCGGCCGGAATCATGTCAGCAGTGGAGGAAGTTTTTTTTTGGTGCCTCCGAAGGCAGCGCATAAGTCGCGTGGATCTCAATATTTTTCTATGAATAAATTATGTAATATAGGTCAAATATAGCCAAATATATTCTTAATTTTCCGAAACATTTAATTGAGTACTTTTCTTCCAAAAAATCCCATAAATCACACAACGCGATTTTCAGCGATCACACTGGTATAGCCCCTTAAACGCCAATGAGAGTGATGTGCTCGCACATACTGTTTAGTAGCTGGGCTCGTGGTTCATCTTACCCCGCACCTTTGTCTTGTCCTTAGTTCCCCTATATACATACATATATATATATATATATATATATATATATATATATATATATATATATATTAAGGTGGTTAAAAAAAATCATTTTTTTTCGCGGTACTGAACGGAAAATGTTACTACGTTATGAAAAAGTAATTCATACAAAATTTGAGAGGTCTAAAATATTTTTTAGGTAGTGCTCAAACGACTTTTAATCTTTTTTTTATCGTTTTTTCGTCAATTTTTGTTTGCCCGCCAATAGACATAATAATATAATTCAAATAATTTATCCAACTTATGTTGAAAGGGATTTTCGTTGAACGATTGAGTTTGATTTGTCCGTGAATATTTTTTTTTCAATGCTGCCCACTCCAATCGTAATTTTTGTAACCTTTTGAAATTGATGCAAGGTTGAGAAATTCATATTCCGGTTTCGCTGCAAATATTAATTATTTTGACGATAACGTTTTGTGTACTCTCTGGAACAGAACATTAAAGACTATTATGATGGTAAAAGAATATACTTAATGCTTCTCTATTCGTGGGTAATTTTCGCTCCACAAATTCTTCGATTTCCGAGCCAATCAGATAAATTTAGGCACTTTCGCTACCGTCCAAACCTGCGATTACTTTTTACATTTTTATTTTTACGTGTACTGTGACGTACCTGAATACAGCAACTACTGGAAACAGTCAAATGAATCGCGAAAAAAACTCACGGACAGTTAGAGAAACAAAGGTGCAGTAGCGTCAACAGCACCGCGGTTTGTAACTCTCGAATCCGTATGACTTTGTTTTCTTACTCCAAAACAATATATTACTCCAAAAAACACGCATACTTGTTAGACGTTCAGTGATGTAAACACCGTGTTCTTGTTCATCAAGTGGTTGATATAATTTTCACAACCGAATTACATATATGGATTCTTAATCTGCAAATACAAATCGTTTATGGTAAAAAAAATATTAAAATAAAAATTGTGTATTGTTTCAGAAAAAGTTTAATCAAGGCTTACGTGACAAATTGGGTCACGCAATAACAGTTTTTGCATCGAGATAAAAAAAAATTAATACACCGATAATAATTTTTTTTTAAACATGAAAAAAGCGTTTGAGCACTAACTAACAAATTGTTTAGAACCCTCAAATTTTGAAAAACTTTCTTTTCCTCAAGATACTTCAATTTTCCGTTGAGAAAAAAATCGATTTTTTTTAACTACCCTTATATATATATATATATATATATATATATATATATATATATATTGCAAAGACAGATAGAGGTCGTCGAGAAATGAAAAGAAGTATTAAGGAGATTGCAAAGATATTTCGTCGCATCCGGGTCAGCGGGTTCGATCTCTGGTTCCTTCTCGCGAATAAAATCTCTCGAGACGAGTATACGTGCACAATATTAAAGACAGGAAAGGGAGTATCATATATATTGTGTAATACACTCTCATACCTATATATAGGTGAGAAAAGCCTCAGGATAAAGGAGAGCTGTCTGTCTCTCTTTCTCTCTCTCTCTCTCGCTTCCTCTCTGTGTTTCTTTCTCCCTTATTCTCTCGATCTCTTTCTAGCTCGCGGTCTTTTTCGCTTTTCGGACGGTGGGGTAAAGCGCGCGTGGCCACCGGCGTTTTGTGAAAACCCGATATATTACTCTTTCCACTCAATTTCCCTTGCGGAAAGTGGTGGCTCGCGCTGGGACTACTATGCACGATCTCGATCCGACTAGAATGCGTTCACGGAGCTTCTTCACTTCGTTTTTTGACTCTCCCTTTTTTGTAGAATTTTTGCCATGATATTTCTCATTTTTGGCCCCTTTCGTCTTCCTCTCTCCCTCGCTCTCACTCTCTGTCTCACTTACACCTTCATAATTCAACAACGCAAAAATTAGAAAATCGTTTCCTTTGTGGTACGTTTTCATAAATAAGAGAAAGACGTATAATTCAGTTTTTGCGAAGTTCACTTAAGGGCGCAGTTATAAAGCCCCCTTAAATAAATGGAGTGTGAAAGACATGTTACATTGTATCGTAACATTCCTTTAGGATGTATTGAATGCTTTGAAGCAGTTGTTTTGCTTGTTGAAGCACGAAGTCATGCCACATTTTTCACACACCGTTTGTCGTTTCGATATTTTTTTTTTATTTTCGCAAACCTCACGCACCCTCGAATTTGGAACCTCGCGATATGTTAATTTCGAACAAATTTTGATACAATTTACGCCATCTAGTTTGGACGAATTACACTAAAAACAATGTCGTATGACATTAATTTAGAAATGGGTTGAATGTCAATATGGGAGTTTGTGAGGACTTGGATAGGCTGTTGCAGAATTGTCATACGGTCATATAAAATGTTCGTCGTTGTTTTTCGCTTATTTTTCATTTTCGTTGTTTTTCATTTATTTGCGTTTTACATTCGACCCGTAAGTTTATTTTGTTAATGTAGGGTCGTTTCCTTTTATCTGGCTTATTTTTTCGTTTCCTTGTAGTCTTTCACTTTATTTCATTGTACGAAGCATGAGGGTGGTGTGCCAGAGGACGTTTTTGTTCCAGAGCATGATGTGATCGAAGTTCGCATGGTTTTAGCGCAACGATCTTTTTAAATTCCTTATTTTCATTTGTATCGGAAATCATATTTCGTAGACTTGGATTGAAGATCGCTCAGTAAGGAGCCCAAAAAATGATCGCGCGATTTTTGTAACTTAAGGGGCTATACGAGTGTGAACACTGAAAATTTGGCCATTTTTCGGGAATTTTCAGGAAGAAAAGTATTCAATTAAATGTTTTGGAAAATTAAGAATATATTTGGCTATATTTGACCTATATTACATAATTTTTTCATAGAAAAATATTGAGATCCAAGCAACTTATGCGCTGTCTTCGGAGGCGTCAAAAAAAGTTTCTCCACTGCTGAAATGATTCCGGCCGATTGAGTAGCTGAAACCGAAAACGGAAAAAAATGTCATTAAACTGGAAGGTATTTCCTGTACAATGACAGGATTTTGGTAAAATATCAAAATCTAACAAAATGGCGTAGTTATGGAAAAAAATCTGTTTTCTTGCCTATAAAATGGTCGTTTTTTTCAATGCCAAACGGTAAATTGTCCTCCAATCAAAAATATCCTACGTCATTGTTGAATAAATATATTCAAGAGTACTCAGTTCAAATTTCAAGTCAATCGGACAATTGCTCTTTGAATTACAATGTCAGCAAATTTGACAAATCTCATTTCGAGAAAAAGGGGGTTAAAGATTTAACTATCGATTTTTGCAAGATAAAATGATTAGAGATACGGCCTCGAAATTTTTAGACGATATTCTTGAAAGTATAAACTGTCGACAAAGGCAAAAAAATCGATTTTTTTAAAGTGTCACACTGGTACAGTACCTTAAATCTGTCAAAGGAAATTTGGAAATTTAGGAAGATAAATTTTTGTTGAAATCCAGCGATGCAAACTTTATCATAGACCATCAATAAACATAATCTAATTCAATCTAGTCTCTTTAGTTTTCTTTACGAATTTTTACTTTTATGCCTATTACGTAAATAAATGTAAATCTTCACTTTACCACGTTCTGTAAAAATGCTCCCCAGCATGCTAGAGCATGAATAAAAGTTTATTTAATTTTTCTCTTTCTCTCTTAATCTGTGCTTTTCTTTTATTTGCTTTCAAAATTTGATCATTAAGTTTATTTTATTTATATAGTTACTTTTTTTTAGTTTTTGTATCGAGCTTCTTTTTTTCTTTCTTTGTGCGCTTCTATTTTATTCCATCGTACGAAGCATGAGGATAATGTGTGCGGAAGGACGGTTTTGTCCTAAAGCACTTATAAATATAATCTAATCTCACCCCCCCCCCCCCCATTTCTCTCTCTCTCTTCTTGTTCACATCGACACCGCTCGGAACGAATCTCACGTCAATTCGACGAAATAATTCCCAACTGGAATATACGTGATAGATCGCTAATCCACTTTACAGCCCGCCTCGCGATCGTTAAATAAAATATGTCTCATGAGTGTTTTTTCTTCTTGAAAACCCCATCGTTATTTCGTGCTTTGGTAAAAGACGATTTTACATTGAACCCGTATTGTCGGTACTCGTCGAGTGTCTTGCATTGTAGTGTCGTATGCCACGATAAGAGATCGATGATCGCTGGTCCCGTACTACAGGAGATGGCGAAGACCCCCCCCCCCCCCCCCCGTCGCCCCATGGCATCCCCACCCTCGCCGCTCTCCCTTTAGATAAGCCAACGACCCCGCAAACGATACCCTCGCGATCTAAATATCTCTGCGTGTGACTTCGCAGGTCAATGAACTCGATGTATTCTCGTTTTGTCGAGGGCTTTATAATTGAGTAGATATACCCGCTTCCAATGTCTCGTCTTCGGAACGCAGCAACGTTTTTTCGTTACGATATTGTCGAAACAGTTGTAACGGGCGAGGGAAAATACACATTTGCTTTTTTTTTCTTTTTGTGACCGGCAATGTGAGTCGACCGAAGAAAATGATATTTTTTTCTTAGTTTTGATTCTTCACTCTTATTAAGTTTGCACACGAATATTCGTGACCATTAACAGGTCTGCTTGAAGCCCAAAAAATTAGGTTTATTTTCAATATTTTTTTATGATGAGAGTATTAGCAGCATGACGAAGTTGACATTTTGGACACACATAATACATGGTCTTGCCAAGCTGGAGTTTATTTTTTGGTGAAAAATATTGACAAACGATGAAGTTATTATTATTTAAAGCAAGTGCCGCCGTTGCTGATGGCCAATCGGTTTAGGTGGTTCGGCCAATGAGGTTGATCGGAAGCTAAAAATAAAAATAAATGTACTTTTTGTACAATAACGTGATCTCTGTATGCCCGAATACTTTCTAGAAATTAAAAAAATTACGAGAATTCCAAGCTGTGGAGAGAAAAGTTCGATTTTCGACAATAAAAAAACAACTTTAATCATTTGTGGAAACTTCAATATCATGAGTGTTTTATTGTGAAATCGATTAGAGTTAACCCAAGCAAGCCACACTCTAATCTGGGAGAATTCAAGCAAATTTTGTGCTTCTCTACTTTCCGTGACGATGCAACAGGGCACTTTGAACTGTGAGGAAAAACAAATATTGAGGCGCCCTCGTGCGGGTGTAGCATGGCTCAATTTTCGAAGCCGCATCGGTAGCTGGATTTTAGGCCTTTTTTTATTTTCGCGGTCTGTCAGACCATAGTCTGGCAAAGTCGTACAATTTTCTTCGAAATCATGAGTGAATTTATTTTTTTCCCCTTATATTTCATTTATTTTATAAATGAATCTATTTTATTTATTTTATAAGTGAATTTATTTTATTTGTCAAGTGTCTGTTGCCTCTGAAAATGTTAATAAAGGACGAGTTAGTAAAATAAAATCTAAGGTAATAAAAGCACTGCAACTTATTCCAACCTCCCATGCTTTGATATTCTTTGTCATTATTCCCATCTGGGTACGAGTAATTGTTTCCCATGTTTCTGATACCCAGACATTTTACTAAATATAATTAACGAGATAAACCTTTATCATACCGAAATTTCACTACTTTACATTTCACAATCACTTTATTCACTCTTATTTCTTTCTTGAATTTTACGAACTCTACTAGCCCAAGGAACTAGAATTTTTTTAACCAAATATAGCTGACACTTTTTTTTCTAGGAGTTCTAAGTACCCTGTTGAAGAATTTCAAAATTATTATGTTTTTTTGAATAAAAAATAATTGAAAATTGTTTCTGTCAAACAGTGCATTGGCACCTGTTTTTCACGAAACTTTTTTGCAACCGTTACAACTTTTGAAAAATGACTTTTTGGGTTTATGGATTATTTAATCATGTGGGTCGGAGTCTGACGTTTTGGTTTCACTAAATTAAACCTCAATCCGTGCGGAAATGTGACCGGGTATTCCCGACTTGACGTCTGGTCCAGGCCTGGATTGCCTCGTCCGATTTACCTAACCGGGCCCTTTTGTGGAACAGACTAGGAATATCACAAAATATCTTCCTGGGGAGAACATTGACATTTCCTGAATATTAAATGCCAACCGATTATTAAATAATACTTCTTGCGTCATCAAAGATATTAATAATTGATTGTAATAATATGATTACATTTATTGTAATTGTATACTCCGTTTTATCATCATATTATTTTCTTTAAGAATAATCGACTCCTGACAATGCTATCATAAAGAATAAATGATGATAGTCAACGAAAATTATATGCTGATATGATGGAGGATATAATTACAATAAATGTAATCACATTATCACGGTGAATTATTAATATCTATAGTACGACGCCGACGTTAATTTTTTTTTTTTTTTTTCATTTTTCTTGTCCTCTATATATCAACAGAAGTAATTTTGAGGTTGGGTTTATCGACATTTCCTGGTCATTTCCTGTCGTCGATCCGACAGACCAATGTGTGGCAGAATAAAGTACCAAAAATAACGACGGCTAGTGTTAAAGATCATTTTCCTCGGGTTGATAAAGGCCAACAAACATCGCGATGTACATTTCGAATTTCGTATCCGATGATATTGAAATTTGCATCGTTGGAATGCAATGAAAATTCTTCTTTTTTATTTCATTTATTTCTTTTTATTACTACCTAAACTCTTTTTTGCAGGATTAGGTTATGGATCCCTAATGACGACCTTCGAAATATTTGCGTGATTTTTGTAGCCTAAATGTGCCAAGAAAATTGATCAATGCGAAAAAAAAATCGTAGCATTCCAACGATGCAAACTTCAATATCATCGTATCCTTCAGGATGTTCCTTTCCCTTTCTTGTTGTCTGTCGTCCTTTTTTGCTTCTTCCTCTTGAGTCCCCGGCCCGTAACACTAGAGGGAACATATACCTCGTGGTCAAAACGCGAATTTGCTATCGATCTCTCTCTCTCTCTCTCTCTCTCTCTCTTTCCCTTTTGCCAGCTTTCACCGAAACGCGAGAAATTCGATTTCGTTCTTGAAGCAGAGCATGAGCGACGTGGAGTCCCCTGAACGTTATAGCAACCCAGTACTTCGTTTTCAGATATGTTCCTGAAAAGAGACGGAGCGGATTTTACTACGGGTGAGATGGTTTGCCGACGTGGCAAAGTCCTTTTTCCCTCCTCCCCCGCCCGCTCGTCCGTCGAATGATCTCTCGTGAACGCATCCGTGGTCTCACCCCCTGCTGCTGCTCTCCTATCTTCATACACAAGCATATTCCTCATACCCTGTACATGGGCTGTTCCGTCATAGGCGGATTTTCGACCGGTAGTGGGGATTTTTGCCCCCGGAGGCCTCTATCTTTACCCTTGATCCTTGGAGCTCCCAAAATTATGTGCTTCACCTCTACTGCCCGAATCTGTAAGATATGAAACTCGCTCAATTGGCTTCGGTAATTACGCGACTCGGAGGTGCAAGAAACACGATATTGCAGCGCAACTCGATCATAGCAAATTACCGATTAATTCTTAAGGGGTCTTCTTACTTTAGATGCCAAAAAGGCTATTTTCATGATTTTTTTAATAGGCTTATATTATAGATATTGAAACAAAAGTCGTTACACTCAATAAATACAATTTCGAAATACATTTGAAAAAAAAGTTATTTAATTAAGTCACTATTTATAGACGAAAATGGTCCTAAAAAAATCTCAATCCATTTCTCAGACTCAATAGGAAAAAATTAGGAAAAAATTTCAATACAATAGGAAAATTAAAAGAATGTCCTAAAAAAATGTAGGTCTGCACTGTTGATGAAATCTCGGAGATGGATCACCCGAAACAAAAAAATCAAACGGTTTTAGATTCAGTATGTCAATGGCTATAGCGTATATCATACGATTTTTAATATATGCAAAAATAACAAAATGGCGGACATTTTTCGAGAAAAAAAAACAAAAAAACATGTTTTTCAACCGTTTTTTTGGCAAAAAAGTAAATATCAAAATTTAAAAAAATCCTTGATAGGCGCTATAGCTATAGTGGTAAAGAATATGTGGTTAAAATTTCATAAGGATCAGTGCAGTAGTTTCGAAGATTTTATCAACAAACCGTCGAAAAACGTTGTTTCGAGAAAAACGCATTTAAAGTTAGTTTGGGTTACATAAATACATTGAAATTTGTTTTTTAAAGTATTTCTAAAGTGGATTTATTGAGTGTAACAAATTTTATATTAATATCTATAATTTAAATACCTATCGAAAAAATTCATGAAAATAGCCTTTTTATTGGCGTCTTAAGTGAGAAAACTCCTTAAGGGAGGCTACCGATCGAGAAAGGCGAATTCCGACAATTTATCAAGAATAACCAGTTGATAGAATGAAAATTCCGTTCGGTGGCCTTTGCTCTACATGGCTTCAAGTATATTTACCATTTTTTTCGGAAGGTCTAGTAAAATACTGGCAGCGCTGAAGATGGATGAAGTGAGTCCCCGTCGTCTGATAGTGTCCTGCGATCGGCAGGAGTTCTCCTCCGATTTTTTTACTTGGAACGAAAATTCAAAATAATTAGAGTTCCAGATAAGATGTGCCTTGGAAGTACGTAGAAAAATGTCGATTTTTGATCAAATGGTGCATGTTTAAAAAAAATAGTTTTCGGTCAAAAAGAATCGCCGAAAACATTTTTTTTTTTTTCGAAAACGTTTTCAATATGTAAAAAATTCCCTTCATACTTCGATGTAAAATGTTATTATAAGGTTTGAAAAGAAAACTTCAAGTCAATCGGTGAAAAATTGGCAAAAAAATGTTACCGTCCTCAGGACACTGTCAGACAAAGTTGGCTCACTTCATCCAGCTTCAGCGTCGCCTATTTGTTACAAAATCTTGTGAAAACATTTGTAAAGATACTTGGAGGCATGTAAATTAAACTTCACTGAGCTAAATTTTCATTCTACCAACTGGGTATGCATGAAAAATGGTCAAAATTCACCTTTTTGCGGGCTCTAGACTGGTAGTTTTCCTTACAAGGAACATCACTTTGGTGTCCTCCTCCGATTTTGTTGAAACTTTTTTATTTGGCAGAGTATCAAAACCTAATAGACACGTATTTTTTTTATCGGCGGAAATACGGTTTCAACGAAACGCACCCTCGAAAATAGGGGTGTTTTTCGTTTTCCTCGATAACGTTATCGTTGCAATCTCCAATGTATAGTACACTAAAAAATAAACATTGTTGTAATTTGAAATTTCTTTATATTTCATACCGTTAAAACGTCATCGACGAAAAACGAAAAACATCCCCATTTTTGAGGGTGCGTTTCACCCCTTAAACCCGCTTTTCCGCCGATAACAAAAATACGTGTCTCTTAGTTTTTGATACTCTTCCACATAAAGAAGTTTCAACAAAATCGGAGGACATCAAAGTGATGTTCCTTTTTAGATGGGAATCAAATTTCGACGGTCTCCGTCCGATTGCTGAACATCAACCGAAAATAACATCAATTATCGCGAAATAAACGACACGGAAATTTGCATTGTTGAGATCCAATCAAAATACGTTTTTGGAATTGTCCAAATTCGTTTCGTCAGATTCAGGCTACGCAAATAATCCAAACGTTAATTTTTACAATTATTGTTGGGAATCTACAAGCTACATTCGGAAACAGTTTTTGGATACTCTAAAAAAATGGAGAAATTAAAGAAAGGAAAAAAAATCTCGTAGTCCAGAACGGTGCAAGCTTCAACACCCTCGAAATAGCCCATACGTCCTGAAATAACCGTATATATGTATACATATGTGCACCCCGCGAAGTACATATCCCCGAGACTCATCCACTCGTAGGATGTTACGGCCGATGGATTTTCCCCAGGCGTTCGTCCATGGAACGTAATACCGTGCCACTTCTACACATCACTTCAACTCTCTTTTCTCTCGAACGGAACTTCTCTTTCTTCTCGTTTCAACTCTTTCCATTTCTGTATGTGTGCGCGTCCCGTTGAGTGTATTTATCACGTGTATGCGGCTGTGTGTGTGCGTAGGTTCAATGCCACAAAGGCACGAGCACACATACCCGCATCCGTTTTTTTTTTACGATTGGTTCCATCCCGAAGAGACTTACCGGCGAGAACGAGCGATAATAAGTTTCACGAACGTAGAAAATTGGTTTCTCATACGATTTTTCAAATGCGCGGTTTTTCTATCTTTTTTTTTATAAATCGTCGAGAAAGAACGAATGGGTAAGATTTTCTTACGCATTTAAATATTAGATGGGTAGGACTTATTTTTAGTGCCGCGCGGTATTTCCATATTCTCAAAAACTGAAATTACTCCGCAGGACTTTGCAGTAGAATTACTTTCTTCGTCGAAATGTGAATTTTCATTGCGTCGTGATATAAATTAATAACTATTCGTGAATAAAAAATAAATAATACATTGATATAACAATATAATATAATTTGAAATAAATAATTAATAATACAAATTCGTGAATAATGCTTTTGCTGTGTGAAAATAATTTTGCTACCTCTGACGGGGTTTGTTTTTCAAAATGTCGATAAACATACTTGTTGAATTTTCTAAAATATTGGGAAATCAGAATTAGAAGAAGATTGCCCGAAGTGTAAGCGCGTATCGATTTTTTTTGGTCGCGTTCCAACTCCAACGAACTTTAATGAGGCTGAAGTTTGCATCGTTGGAATGCAACGAAGATTTTTTTAAATTTCTTATTTTCATTATCATCCAAAAACATATTTTGCAGATTTTGATTGTAGAGTGCTGCATGAGAATCCTGGAAAATGTTTGCGCCATTTTTGTAGCTCAAATGTCGCAAGGAAAATTTGGAAAAAGAATCATTTTCAATCACCGGACCGAAGCCGAATCCTCAACGATTAACTTGTCATCTACACGGCCGCACACATCTTTGATTCAATATAGAATCATTTTCGTTGCATTCCGACTATGCAAACCTCAACGTCATGAGCTTTGAGATCTCAAGGTAGAATCTTTCGCACCTGAATAGTAGCACGTAAAAGACGAAATTTTTCACTTTCCAAAAATTTGCCTAAGAAAACGTCAGATAATTTTTAATAACAAATGAACTATGCAATATAAAGAAAAACCCTACGTACTTCCATAGACAATGTATTTGTCAAGATATATTCAACATTTCAAGTGAATCGGTTGAAAATTGTCTGAGTTATGTTTCCGGCCAACTTGAAAAATGCAGTTTTGAGATAAACGCTGCACAGCCGCCATTTTAAAATGAACCGCTTTAAAAATATTATTGTATACAGTCATTGACATGGATGATAAACACCTTTGTTTGTAATCTCGATTTATTTTGTAGTTTTTCTGAAAAAAATCCCCCAAAAGCCTACCTTTTCGGCCTCTAGAGTGACCTCACCCCTTTAAAAAGGTTGGAAAAGGCTGTTCTAGAAGGTTAACGAAGCGATGACGTCGCCAGAATTGATCGTTGTTTTTTATAGTTTACAACAACCTTTTTGTACATCTTAAGTTAATTGGACGTATGTAGAGAATCCGCCGTGTACCGGATCAAATCAGTTAATATTCACCATCAGATTCATTATTTCACACAACGACGAGCCTGAATCTCGTTCTTGGAAATCTTCAACCTTCACCAAAAGGTGGTCTGTCACATGCTCATCAAACCACATTTTGACTGGACCACAACCAGACTTGATGTCTGTAGTTGGTAGGATGGCTTTGTTTCTTGTGTTGAAGTATTTCGTTTCTTCAATCATTTCTCTATTTTTCAATGTAGAAAGTGTGCAGGATAAGACAACATTCCCTTTTAAATTTCCCTCCTTCTTTATTAAATTTGCTAGATTCTTGACGGTGGTGATTTTTGGATTATATAGGAACGATCTTAGATCCGTGTGGATGAAATTGACAACTGCACCAGCTCGTATATGGTTTTGAAAGGCAGACTCTATATGTGCCTGGCGAATTCGATTTGATGTTCTCTCGCTCCCCAATAGTACCACCGCGACGTTGATGTTCCTTTAAATTTTCCACAGAGAGACTTGAGTGCAGATATGGTTGTTTGGATTTTAATCTTCTCTGCACTGGAGAAATTTGTATTTTTCAAGATTTTATTCAATAGACTGATATTTTGGGTTCCAAACTTTTTCCATTTTGCACACTTCTTCCATAGATTTCACTTTTCAATGATTTATAAGCATCTTCCATGATGTTTATCAGTTTTAAACACTTCTCCGATTCAATTTTGTCCAGATAACATTCACTCGCGAATACAGCTGCTATGCGGTAGAGCGACATCGATGCTTCACACACTCCATGAACACAACGTTAGAGGGGATCATTTGATGAAATACAAAATTTCTTCTCACAACGAATTTATTTCCGGGAAGACAATATGTTCACATTATTGACATTTTTTTCACTCATAAATAAATTCACACCGATTATATTTACCACCATGTGGGCAAATGTAAAGATGATTCCCGGCTGATGCTTGGATCATCTGGTGATATTTTCTGCATCCCCGTGCAGCACTTTACTTATCCTCACCGGTAAGAACACGAAAAACTTGTTATCAAGTGCGGCTATGATTCGAAATCCGTACATGGTGTTGACCTTCTTAAACTCAGTAATTTAGCGGGTCTCTCCGGTAAAAGCTCCGTAAGCTTCTTGTCGGAAGCACATTATCCATACGACTAACTTGGTTAATCTCCGATAAATCAATAATATTGTTGTTGCTGTTTTGTTGTTGTTTGATATTCAGCTTAGATAGGCTTTTGAACAGGTTATCAATGTCACTTCCGATTGGATGAGTTTCTTTATTTCGTGAATGTCTTCCAGAAATAATTCAATTCTTGCTTTTATTTTTTCCGTTTATAATTGCGACAGTGCATCCAGCGATTACTCCAAGTCAACTGATGGATCATCGCAAAAGCCCGCCCTTTATTGCTCATATCATATTTATATGCCCATGCCTTATCTAACCCCCACTCTTTAAAATATTCGAGACAAAGTCAGCTTTGATGATGTCATCAATTTCGATGGCTATCCTGGTCGCCATTTTCTACATTGTCCGTTTCACTCTAACCTATATCATAATGACATCATCGAACGTTCTAGAACATTCGATGTTTCCAATGACGTCATCATTTTCAAGAACACCCAATGATGTAACCATCGAATGTTCTAGAACATTCGAATATGACGTATTCATTTCCAATAACATTCGATGACGTAATAATTTCCGGGAACACCCGATGACGTAATGATTCCCAGAATACACACACATACGCGCGCGCACACGCACACGCGCACACACAAATGGGAGTAGAAGCGAGTGAAAGCGATGCGTCATCGCTTCGAGAGCCTTCTAGAACATTTGCGTGCGCCACCCCGGTCCCGCACCCCCACCTGTGTCTGTAATTGTAGTTTATCGTTGATCCTGAACTCTCCTGGCATATCTACTATTGTCGCTGGCTATGTAAGTAAAGTGTTTGTTCTTCAAGGGGGGAAATGCCTTTAGGCGAGGAAAAAAATGCTTATTTTCATGAGTTTTTTTAAGGAAAAATGTTTTCACCACTTTTGAGATTTTAAGGAGAGTTCGCCAATCGGGACCTACTGATTTCGCCCAAACGGCGTGGGTAGACGAAAGTGGGTCCCCACTTAAAATATTTCGCCTGAGTGGGCCATGGAAAAGGGTAAAACGCTCTCCAAAGATTTCCGAGTAGAGCTTGAGGGATATTTTTTCAACCATTTCCAAGTCAGCGGCGTAGCGTAGTGGTCAAGCGCATTGCCTGTGACCCCGCTGGCTTGGGTTCGATTCTCGTTGCGAGCGTTTTTTTTTTAAATTTCTCGCGATGTTCAAGTATTTGTTAGAATTTTAATATATTCACGCAGTTAATTTATACAGTTAGGTGAAGTTTTTAATGAAAATAGAAGTTCCGAAACATGGTTATCCATTGTATTTTTATGTATGCAGGAGCCTGCCACTAAATTTGGTTCTCGAGTTGCGACTACTGTCAAGAAATTAGAAGAAGAATATGTAAATGTTGTCATTACTTGCTCCAAGTCAGGAAAACTAACGAAAGAGCTTTATGCAAAATTCTTGGAAACAACATTGAAACTATACGTCGCAAATAATAAATTTCTTCTAGTGATGGATTCGTGTAGCGGCCAAGCTGATTTAACATTGTATGGTGAGACATTCACCAATGAGCAAGGCGAAGTAACGTGCACTATGAAGGTCATTCCACCCAAATGTACTCCGCTGGTTCAATCGTGTGATGTTTATTTCTATCGCCAAGCCAAAAATCTAATTTAAAGACTACAAAGTGCTCCTGAATTGCTCCAACAACAGCGAGAATTATCGTCAAGAGAAGATGCAATTAAAATACATTCGATCGTGCAGCATCAATTCAGTGCTCCTGTTTTCACCCCTATGATCCAGTACGTTTGGTTTGCATCCAAATTGACAGAGGAAAAACCTTCGTTTAAAAAATTGAATGAAGTATGCTTTCCAATGAAGCATGTTTCAGAAAAATGTAACTGCTCAAACAATGCTTTTATAAAATGTGCCTGGTGTGAAAAATATTTATGTGTCAAATGTTTCTACGATGACATCGTCCTAGTTAATTGCAAAAATTTTCGGAATTTTTATTTCCATTAAAAATTTCACATAATTATATAAATTAACTGCTTGAATATATTTAAATTCTACGATAAATAGTTGAACATTGCGAGAAATTTAAAAAAAACGGTAGCAGCAAGAATGGAACCCAAGCCAGCGGGGTGACAGGCAATGCGCTTGACCACTGCGCTACGCCACTGACTTGGAAATGGTTGAACAAAAAATCCCTCAAACTCTACTCGGAAATATTTGGAGAGGGTTTACCCTTTCCTATGGCCCACTCAAGCGAAATATTTTAGAAACGTTAAGTGAAATCCACCTCCTTCTACCCACGCAGTTTGGGCGAAATCGGTGGGACCCGACTGGCGTCCTCCCCTTTGAGGGAAGGTTCTGCCTTGTTGGGCCAAAAAATGTTCGATGTTTTTCACTAATTTTTTATGCGAAAAGCATTAAATATAGAATGTTTATATTTGGTATGTTGACTAAGCGGTCTTTATTGAACATTAAAATATTTTTTAAAGTTTGACAAAACATGGTGGTGGGAGTGGGAGGAGCCACGTATGTTGGTGCGCGGGCGATGACATTCTTCGGTTGCGGAAGTCCTAAGTCCCGGACAGGTGACCTGAAGCAAAAAAGTCAAACATATTTTTACTTTGTACAATATTGTGTATAAGTTGACCTGGAATAAAAAAGAAAAATTGAAAAATAAAAAAATAGTGACCGATTCGAAGGATGTTTGTTTTTTTTTCCGAAAATTTTCGTACTTTTTTACTTACTATTTTGTTATTTTTTAATTGTTCTTCTTGATTCTGAGTCTACTTATACGCAATATTATACAAAGCAAAAATAGGTTTGATTTTTTTGCTTCAGGTCGCCTGTCCGGGACTTAGGACTTCCGCAAGCGAAAAATGTCATCGCCCGCGCACCGACATACGTTTCCCACTCCCACCACCATGTTTTGTCAAACTTTAAAAAAATATTTTGATCTTCAATAAAGACCGCTTAGTCAACATATTAAATATCAACATTCTATATTTAATACTTTTCGCATTAAAAATTGATGAAAAATCGAACATTTTTTGGCCCAACAAGGCAGACCTTTCTCTTAAGTCTAAAAAGTAGTGAAGAAATCTTTCCTTAAAAAAAAACTCCTGAAAATAAGCAATTTTTTCGTCGCCTAAGGGTATCTCCCCCCTTAAAGAACGAGCACTCTACTTGCATGGAAAGCCACGATAATAGATATTCAAGGAGAGTTCGGGATTGCAGGTTTTATCACTACTTTTGGCCGTTACATGGTATATTTTTTAAAATTGGTCTCTAAGAATAGCGGAGGTATGACGAGGTCTTCCCAAGGGGTCGCGGTAGATGTCAGACGGCTTGACACGTAGCGTGGACGGGATAAATCTGAAAAAAAAACAAAGATTTTATTTTTCCATTAACACTCATACGCAGAATATGAACCAAGAAAGAGTGAGAAATGTTGAAAATCGATTAAATGATACGCTTTGTAACAAAAAGATTGAATTTTCCGAAAAAAAGTCGCTACATTTTGCAGAAAAACAAATACTTTTTTTTTATTGTCAAAAAACATTTCGGGTTGTATTTTAGGTAATAAGTTTACAAACATTTATACCACAATTTATCAGAATCGGTCGATTAGTTTTTGGCTATACGTTACGCCAGTTTTGAGAATGCAGTTTAGAAGACCATGCCATACCACCGCCATTTTGAAAGATTAATAAAAACATACCATCTAACAGCCAAAAGTAGTGATAAAAATACCCTAAGTCGCAAGAATGGTAAAGAAATGGTTCGTCTAAAAAGAATTATGAAAATCAGCGAATGTCCTTCCCCTCTTGAGGATGTGTCCAAAATTGAAAATGGTAATAATTTTTTTTTAATTTGATAGGTCATTACGTAAAACATTTGAAAGGTTGTGTACAAATTTCACGACTATTAGGAATCTGGCTAGTGAGAAGTTAGAATTCACAGATTACACGCAGCCTTATGGAAACTGAAGTAACTTTGCAATTATTATTTTTTGTTTGTTTGTATATAAGTTTGTATATAACATATAAGAAGCATCGTGTAATTTTTTCAACACATTTAGGTAGCTCGTGTTCTAGAAAATAAATAATAAAGATGAAGTGCGTGGTTTTCACCGCAAGAAACAAGAATATAGCGGCAACGTTGCATAAACCGAAAATAGCGGGAAATTCAAATACTCATTTTTGTTCACGGACGACGTCGTTTCTTGCACCATAAAGCCACCTTTGTTTTTGATATATTTGAAATAAAAAAAACGATCATTCATAAATATTTGAAAAGTTACTTCATTCATAATAATTGCAAAGTTACTTTAGTTTCCATAAGGCTGCGTGTAATTTGTGAATTCTAATTTCTCAGTAACCAGCTTCCTAATTGTCGTGACATTTTTACACAACCTTTCAAATGTTTTGCATAATCACCTAACAAATTAAAAAAAATTTATTATCATTTTCAATTTTGGACACAACATCCTTAAGAGGATTTTGTCCGCGCATAGGTAGACTTTCGAGGGAACTTGAGGTAAAAGAGCTTATAGGTTTGGTGAGGAGTAGATGGACGTTTTCATGTAGAGAACACACCTGGATCGTGCAACGTCGACAAAAAACAATACTTGCCATGATCTCTCTCTCTCTCTTTCTCTCTCTCTCTCTCTCTCTCTCTCTCTCTCTCTCTCCCCCTTCCTCCCTCTCTCTGTTTCTTTCTCTCATCTCATAGGTCTTCAAATCTGTTCCTTCCATAATGTTGCGCTTTCCGCAATCTTATCGAGCCAGGGGACCACTTGTGGTATGCACACGTAAATACGTGTGCATATATATATATATATATATATATAAGCGGAAGAAAAAGACGAGTGGAGAAAGAAAAGAAGTTGGAGCGAATAGCCCGAGAGTATACGGATATAGTTGGAGGAAAGTCGTCGGTGAGGAAAACGACTCTCGCGTAGTGGAAAAAGAATCACGAAAAGCGAGAGAAAAGAGCGAGGGAAAAAACGATATGATAAAGTTTTTTGCCCGGCGGGAGAGAAAAGCTCCCGCGAAGGACCGAGAAAAATAAATCCTTCTCGCATTATCCGATCGCGAGAAACGATTTTGCCACAATTCTATTTATCCCCGTTACGTTAATGAAAAATAATGAAGTTAGGTATATCGACAGCTCGCGTTCGATTATTTCATTGATTACACTTGGCTTCAGAAACCGTACTAATTTTCAGTATTGTTTCATTAACGGGTCCGCCATGAGCTTGAGACCCGAAAAACAGGTCGGTTTTCATTATTTTTTTCCGATGAGGGTATTGAGATAGCCAGGACGGGATTTACCTCACAATTAATACATAGTCTTGCTAGGTTTGAGGTTTCATATTAAAAAATACCGATAAACAATGAAGTTATTGTTTTTCTTTTTTACTGAAGATTCCAGTTGTACTCATCCCACTTAATGAAGTTATTATTATTTAAACAAAGTGGGAAAAGTACTCCCCAGGACTTTGAACTAGAATTACTTTCTACGTCCAAAAGTGACTTTTCATCGAGTCGTGATATAAATTAATAAATATTCATGAGTAAATAATAAATAATAAGATTATATGATGAATTAAATAATCTAATTGAAAATAAATAAATAATAAACAATAAAAAATCGTGAATAATAGAGGATATAGTAAAAAGAATAATCTGAAATGAAAAATTGAAAAATGTACTTTTAGTACAATAATAAAACTTTCATATGACCGGATACTTTTTTGAAATTAAAAAAATTGCAAACCACTGAAAAAGAAGTTCGAATTTCGACAAAACAAACAACTTTAATTATTTGTTTTTGACAGATCGATAAACGTATCAAAAAATTATCCCGTAATAGGATAGAAAATGTTATAAATTATGCTGTATTCGAATTTGTAGTGAATCGGACGAACAGATTTTGAGATACGATTTACACCGTTTCATAAAACAGCTTTTCGAGAACAATGCACGAGAAAAAAGGGCATATCGCAGCGGGGCGCTTTGCCGTAGCGCAGTGGCATCTGACCCTTTAAATAATTCGTCAGGCAATTTTTTAAATATTTACAAAATCTTTGTTGCAAATTTCATTTAAGACTCTGGCTATGAAATGATGCAATACGAAATCGTTATACAGACGACTTAACCTGACAAAAATGGATTCTGTTTTCAACGCGTTCAAAAAGCCAAAGTATCAACATTTTTTGCCGCCGATGAAAATATTTTCGCGGTGCGATCTAAAAGTTAATAGCTGCTGGAAAATCAACGAAAAATGTTGAATAAAAAGGATTTCTTAAAGCTTCTAGCCTCCCTATCATTACCTCTTTTGTAATTCTATTGCAAGAGAATGCAGTGCAATATGTCCGCTTGAAGCACGTCTCCGTCTTGTCATCATCCCCTTTAAATATCCGACACGAAAGGCTGGATCTATATTCTTTCCCTCGTGTAAGTAATTACCTGGTAGGGACTGGAATGAAGGCCTAAGGGAACCTTCATCTTTGCTCTCTCTCTCTCTCTCTCTCTCTTTTCTCTTCACTTCAGCTTCCCCCCCCCCCTCACTCTTTTTTCCTCCCACCTGCTATCTCTCCATCTTTCTCCCTCGCTTCTCATTCCCCGAGGTATTGAACTTCTCGCGACGTGAGTTTTATACTTGCGACTCGATGAAAAACGGAAACGCCGCTTCCAGCAAACATGCTTTCTCACCTCCTTTCTTCCTCCTATATACTCTAACGGAAAATCGTTTTCCTCGCTGTACCCTCACTCTCACGCAAAGATATACGATTTTTATTACTCACTTTCGCATTTTTACTCTCAGATCGCGAAATTTCTCGAATTCAATTACACTAATGGAGTCCCCTTCGGATTTTTACAAAGCCCAAGAAAAAATCGTATCTTCTATCTTTTATGTGAATTACTTTACGCACGGACCGAAGATTTTTCATGACACTTTCGAACTTCTTGGCCGAAATGTCTTCAGACCTTTTTTTTTCGTAATTGAATATGAGGCTTTTAATTGTAAGATTATACATTTTTATTTTGCATAAGAGATTTCATATGCTATACATTTATTTTCTCGTCAAGGTATAACTGTTACGACTTTCATTGAGTCGCTAAAAAAATCTGTATCAAAAGGATAATGATCTCTAATTAATATATATATTCATATATATATATACACTGCCGGCCAAGAGTTTGAATACACCAGACGAAATTTCTTGCCGCACTAAAAGTTAGATAGCGAACTCAAAAATAAAAGTAATCAAATTTCCCAAGCGGCGTTTTAAAGAGGGCAAATTTACCTTCATTTTGCCCTTTTACACAATTTTTGACAATTTTTTTTAGCCCCGGTACGCCTTCTTGAAAATGGCTATTTTTCAGTTTTTTTTCGCACGTCTAAAACTGCCCGCATAACTTCTGGCGAATTTCTGCACTCGTGTTTTCCATGACAAACTTAAAGAGGGTATCGAAACCTTCATTTTCGTTTTTAGAAAGTTTCGTGTGATTTTTTTTGCGAACCAGTATTGCATTTTTAGCTAAAAAAGTCATGTTTTAGAAAAATCGGCGTAGTCCAATAACTATAGGGTTTCAGGGAAAATGTCAGGAGGGTAAAAAGTTGCATACGTTCACGCTGGGGTAACAGGAATTTTTACAGAATATTCATTTGAAATTTTTTTTTCGTCATTTTTGGTCAGCACTCTGATGAGTGGAGGGGCTCCTTTTGGGAATTATGGGGTTCTAAGACAATCTATCAAGAAAGAATTTTTTTTTACTTTTTGATTTTCAATTGACTACAATTTTTTCAGAATTTGTTTAAAAATATTTTCACAATTTTGTTTATATATTATTTTAACAATTGTTTCGACAATTGTTGCGACAAGTTTAAATCGAAAAGATTAAAGTTTTTTTCTTTTTAATACTCGGTCTTAAATCCAATAGGTCTTAAAACACAACAACTCAACCGAGGATGATTCTCCGAGTTCTAGTCGAAAAAATGGTTAAAATAATATTTTAAGAAATTCTGAAAAAAATTGTAAAATAATCTTTTTTAACTCTGAAAAAATTATAGTTAATTAGAAATGAAAAAGTAAACAAAAATATTTGTTGATAGATTGTCCTAGACCCCATAATTCCCAAATGGAGCCGCTTCACTCAACAGCGTCCCGACCAAAAATCGTAAAAAAAAATTTCAATAAAATTCTGAATAAATTCTGGCTACTCCAGTGTGAACTTATGCAACTTTTTACCCTCTTGATACTTTCTTTGAAACCCCGTAGTTATTGGACTACGTCTATTTTTCAAAAACATGTCGTTTTTAGCTGAAATTGCAATACTGGGGCGAAAAAAATCATACGAAACTGTCTAAAAAAAGAAAATGTAGATTTTGATATCCTCTTTAAGTATGTCATGGAAAAAACGAGCAAAGAAATTCGCCAGAAGTTATGCGGGCAGTTTTAGACGTGCAAAAAAATCTGAAAAATAGCCATTTTCAAAAAAAGCGTACCGGGACCACCAAAAAATTGTAAAAATTTTTCTAAAAAGGCAAATTAAAGGTATATTTACCCTCTTTGAAACGCCGCTTGGGAAATTTGATTATCTTTATTTTTGACACTTGCAACTATTGATTTTAGACAAAAAAAGTCGAAAACCAAACTTGAATAGGTTATTCTTGGTGTCTACATTTTGGTAGCCTTCTTTTTTTTTAAATGGAGATCAACCTGATTTCAAGTTCACCTCCACTTTTTCAAAGGGGAACCCTTCTTTTCCATTGCCCATGAATGTAAAACACAACCTTGGGGTGACCTTGAAATACCAAACAATTACAAAACGGTAATTAAAGCAAAGGAAGCAACGGAGGCGGTACTTTTCGACGCAAATGATGCTTTTATTGCATGACATGTTCAAAAAATGTTCCATTAACCGCGATACATTTTACGATACGATTTCTGAGTGATGCTGAACTCCTTGCAACGTTTTGTTAGAAATCGATCGACAAGCGTGGTTAATCTGTCCCTTCATATATTTGCGAATGGTTGGTACATCTCTGTAGACTTCGCGCTTCAATGAACTCCTCAAAAAATAGTCCAGCAGTGCCCGGGCTATTTTCCCTCCACTGGACCAGTGGTCCAATCTTGATCGAGGAGGTCAGGCAACTGGACCGTTTCTGCTAATCCACCGATTGACAAATTTGTCATATATTCCAAGATCATGATATTGTCCATTGATTTGTTTTTTATGCTCCACATTTGTGATCAATAAAAAGGGGTTTCCCTTTTAAAAAAGTGTAGGTGACCTTGAAATCAGACATTGACAAACCATTCACACTTTGTCTCTGACTTTTTGGTCAGTAATGAATATTCAGAAGTCTTTTCGAGTGACTAACTCCTAGTGAATCACCCTGTATATTAGGGTGGTTAAAAAAATAATTTTTTTTCGCGGCATTCAACGGAAAATGTTACTACGTTATGAAAATATAATTCATAAAAAATTTGAGAGGTCTAAACATTTTTGTAGGTGGTGCTCAAACGAATTTAATATTTTTCTTCGATTTTTCGTCAATTTTTCTTCCCCGCCAATAGACATCATAATAATATAATTGTTTCAAAACTTTTGATGCTCTGTAGCATTTTCTAAGTTAACATAAACAGGTCGTTTTCATTGCAAGTAGTTTTAATTTGAAAAATAATTCCAAACGATGTTTAAAAAAATATATATTCTGAATCACAGTATGCGATTGTTGAAAAACTTAAGTAGTTACTCCGAAAATCGAGCCGAATAATAATATCCCTTCTCGCAAAAAGGATGGGTTTTTCTGTGCTCCCTCACAACTTGCAACAGATAATGTTCTTGGTTTTCGTTTTTCGTAATCAAACTGTTGAAATCTTTCATCAAAGAAACGGCTCGCTCAGCTATGTCGTTCGCAACTTGCATGTTTTTAAAAGTAATCAAGCACGTATTATAATCCTGATTAAAGTCCCAAAGTGAAGGATTCAAGACCAAAAAACTGCACGGAAGCTCAAATCATTCGAATTAACTTTTTTACATTTTTATTTTTACGTGTACTGTGACGTACCTCAATACAGCAACTACTGAAAACAGTCAAATGAATCGCGAAAATAACTCACGGACAGTCAGAGAAACAAAGGTGCGGTAGCGTCAACAGCGCCGGGGATTGTGACTCTCGAATCCGTATGACTTTGTTTTCTTACTCCAAAACAACATATTACTCCAAAAAAAAAACACGCATACTTGTTAGACGTTCAGTTATGTAAACACCGTGTTCTTGTTCACCAAGTGGTTAATATAATTTTCACAACCGAATTACACATATTGATTCTTAATCTGCAAATACAAATTGGTGATGTTAAAAAAAATATTTAAATAAAAGTTGTGTATCGTAGAGAAAAAATTAAATCAAGATTTACATCGGATCACGCACTAACATTGTCTGCAACGAGATAAAAAAAAAATTATACTCCCATAAACATAAAAAAACGGAAAAAGGCGTTTCAGCAGTAACTAAAAAATTGTTTAGAACCCTCAAATTTTTCAAAACTTTATTTCCCTCACATACTTCAATTTTCCGTTGAGAAAAAGATCGATTTTTTAAACTACCCTACTGTATTGATATATCGATATATCGATGTAAACATCGAAATTCAAATCGGCGACTATTATTAGGGAAACATTTCAAAAAATATATGTAATCCATATTTGAACAAATAAAAATGTACTATGAGACGAATAGTCTCCGATTTGAATTTCGATGTTTAATTTATTTATAAATACAAAAATATACGCTGGTCAAATAAAAAAAGATCGGCTGGTCGAAAACTGGTGGTAAACTGATATTCGGGAGATCGAACCGTGAATAAAACTTTACCAGGAAATTGATTCGGGAATAAACTCTGGGGGGGGGAACACATAGTTTATCCATGGAAGAGTATACACATATATATAGAGTGGCTCGGTAAAAAAAAAGTTTTATCGATAATGGGGGAATATCAATTGTGAAGTGGGTCACCCTGTTTATTCCTCACACACACATACACACACACACAGGCCAGCATACATGAGCATCCACATCGAGTGAAGTTACGTATGTGGGACGGGGCGATCGAAAAATAAATGTGAAATATTTATCGAAACAGAAGCAAAGGAACGAGATCGGTATTCATCTCGTCCGATCGAGAGTCGATTTGACGCGTGAAAAGTGACTGTACGTGCGATCTCATGCACACGCTCAAGAAAGCTCGAACAACACGGACCGAAGAGTGCAACCCTCCTTCTCTCACCCCCCCCCCCCCACCCTCAACCTTCCTTGCCATTTTCACTTTCGTGTTGCTGTGAAGTTCGATAATCGATTACGACCATCCGCGTCCTGCATTATTTTCCGTCAAACTTTTCTCTCTCTGTTGGGAAAAACAACGAAAAACCAAGGGAGCACAGAAAAATAGAGCGATGGCGAGAGAATGAGGGGTGGAAGACGGGCGAGAAAAAAGAGAACGAGGGAGGCAAATATGCGAGAAGAGAGGCAATACAAATTGAATTCCGGACGGTTCGGCGAGCGACAAGTGAGCAGGGCAACTCGGTGAAACAAAGCTTATGAAATTATTCGTTTGGTATGCGAGCATCAGGTATATATATATATGTGTAAGGGAGAAGATGCCTCGAAGTGCGAGGGAGGAATAAAAAAAGAGCAAATACTATATTACTTCGCTCGTAGACTTGCTGCAAACTTTCCCAAGCCGCGCGAAATTCATTCACCGAGCGCACAACTCGTTGAAGAGAGATTATTTGAGTAAATTTATAGTTTCAAAAATAAATTAAATAAAACAACATCGAAAAGGGCCGTTTAGAAGAGCGGTCGTGGATCGTGTAAACGAGCAGGCATTTATGCAAAATTGTCGACATATTTCTTATATGCTCTGCATTCCGAAATCGGAGTTGGGGTAGAGAGGAAAGGTCTCCTTTGACTTGGATCTTTTCGTGATGACGTCGAAAAATTATTTTCGCCCTCATCGGAGAGCAAAATAAAATATTTTGCCAGAAAAAATAATTGATTGCGGGATAAAAATAGATATCTATTTAGTAGGCATTTGCAGTACGTGGTTGATTTATTTTCTGTACGTGAGGTGGTATTTTTTTCAAACGACTATATACGTAGATTATATATAACAAATAGAATTAAAGGACAGAGCTCCCTCATTCGCGGCTGAAGTAGAAAAAGCTGTTTCAATGAGTTCGTGCCAAGTAAATATTTGGACCGATAAAAAGATGGAGGTCGTCTTTTGAGATTTCTTATTTTTCAATTTAGCTTCCATTTTATGTTGAAGCCATCGTAATTAAAGCGACTCCAATAAATTATACCGCCTGCAAGGAATCGACTGCAACTTTTGGACGATATATTAGGTCATCGGTTCCTAACTTTTTCAGTCTTGTCACCTGTCAGGGAAACTTATCCCCCCCCCCCCCTCCCTACCTACGCACGAACATCGCGACGCTCTTGAAGGGGCTGTACCAGTGTGAACGCTGAAAATTTGGGTGATTTTCGGGATTTTTTTGGAAGAAAAGTACTCAATTAAATGTTTCGGTAAATTAAGAATATATTTGGCAATATTTGACCTATATTACATGATTTTTTTAGAAAAATATTGAGATCCAAGCGACTTATGCGCTGCCATCGGAGGCGCAAAAAAAAGTACCTCCACTGCTGACATGATTCCGGCCGATTGAGTAGCTGAAACCGAAAAAGGAAAAATGGTCGTTAAACTGGAAGGTATTTCCTGTACAATGACTTAGGATTTTCGAAAAATATCAAAATCTAACGAAATGGCGTAGTTATGAAAAAAAGTCTGTTTTCTTGCCTACAAAATGGTCGTTTTTTTCAATGCCAAATCGTCAATTTTCATCCAATCAAGAATATTCTACGTCATTGTAGAGTAAATATATTCAAGAGTACTCAGTTCAAATTTCAAGTCAATCGGATAATTGCTCTTTGAGTTACAATGTCAGCAAATTTGAAAGATCTCATTTCGAGGAAAACGCGTTTAAAGATTGAACTATCGATTTTTGCAAGATAAAATGATTAGAGATACGGCCTTGAAATTTGTACAGGATATTCTTGAAAGTATAAACTGTCGAAAAAGGCATTAAAAATTGATTTTTTGAAAGTGTCACAGTGGTATAGCCCCTTAAGATTGTACATGCAGCGGAAGAGACCGCAAGCCACGTGGCGCTGATCTGTAATTTTATTACCCACATACGGGCTCCTCTAGCTGGGAATTATCCCCCAACGGGGGTAATTCCCCCCAGGTTCGGAACTCTGGTATTAGGTGGTTACGATGAAACCTGCCGTTTCGTTTTCGTTTTCATTTTTCGAGCATTTATTTTGTGAAAACTTGTTGGATTACATTATTCAAAGTATTTTCCCTCGAATGGTACAACTTTCTCCCACCCTTGGCAAAAGTTGAAACCCACGTGGAAAGAGTGCCCTGACTTTTGACGCTATCCACTCGTCTGCCCATTTATGTACTTCCTCATAATTATGGAAGTGTGTATTTTCTAAGGGGTATCGCGTCGACCAGATCACTTGATAATCACTGGGGCAAGGTCCGAAGAATACGCTGGGTGAGGGAGGACCTCCCATTTCAGTTCCATAAGTATTTTTTTCACCGGCAATGCAACGTTGCGCCTAGCGTTCTCGTGTGGTCTCCCACAGAATCCCCTTTTCGCGATTTGATGCTACTGGCGGCCTTTTTCAATTAAGGGCTTGCATACGCCTGAGACGGCTGAAAGTAAGGTTATGTTTAAGATTTTGTTTAATGTAAGAAAACTAAATTTTATTCAACAGCCATGATATAAATTTTAAAGTAAGACATTCCATCTACATTGTGTGAAAATTTGGTTAAAAAATTTCAAACGGTAAAAAAGTTACACTCGTTTTCCTGGGACGTGTTTTTGTTGACAGCGTTTACGGTACCAGACGTGACTCTGCCATTATATTTATGTAAAAAAAATATTTGTTTCTCAAAGTGGATAGATAAAATAGTACTTATCGAGCCGGAATTTGAAAATTTAATTTTTTGCGTCATGGCAGCTACTGAGATTAAACAGGCGATTTTTCGCCTCAAAATTTCAGCTCAATACTTATGATGAAAAAAAAACTATTTACTAGACTAAGTACTAGATTATTGCATAATTGCGCAAAACTTGATCCCGATCGGTCCAGTAGTTGCGGAGATATTTCTCGTGCCGATTTTGAAAATACTGTTTCGAGTAAAACGCGTTTAAGGGGTTAGACCACAGTAACGGGTATAAAATCATGTGCGAATGTAACAATTATTTTCGCATGTAAAATTGATTCACTCATAAAATTAATTACACATCTATTTAGTATGAATATCAAGCTGTTAGAAAATATATATTTGTTTTTTCGATGAACAAAATGGCCGAATACTAATATTTTCTTTTATTCTATTTTTTAGGCGCTCCGCGGCGTGACATTTAGCATCCACAATTTTTTACCTAGAACAAAAAACAAAAATTCTCGGCAATCTACGTTAGAATACCCAGAGAAGTACGTAGAGAATTTAAAAAATATTCTTTTATTCAAAAGTTGTAGGTATTTGAATTGAGTTGTAGGCATTTGAATGAATTGTCAGTTAAAAATTTCGTATAAAAATGCTCGTAAAATGAAAATTTTTCGATTGATCTGAAATTTCGTACTTACTTATCTGCGAAATGCAATTAGGAACATAACTTTTGAATTTGAAGTAAATCGAGTGAAAATTGTTGAAGTTATTTGTCACGCCAATTAGAAAAAAAGCTGTTTCGAGAAAAACGCGTTTAAAGTTTTAGGTACTCTATGGCCGTGCGAGAGGTGGGCTTACGTTATATGCTCAAAGTCGGTGAAAAAAATGTTCTTGCTGTAAATCGAATAATAACTTATTCTTGTGATGATAAAGCACCGTTTTAGTGAAAAAAATCGATTTTTTGAAAATTCTACTGTGGCCTTACCCCTTAAAGTTTTGAGTACACTTTACACTGAAATAACTGGTTTATTTTATACTCACATGAAATCGTCGATTTTCGAAACATGACCTTGCTATACAAAAGGTCACACATGCCCAGAATTCAACAGGAGCGAGAACACCCGACCCATAGTCAAACGGATGACAAAGGCCGTGTCTACCTGCGCCCCAACCGTTAGTCGTTGCTTACCCGGTCAGTTACAAAACGCTATAACTTCGTCATAACTGCGAATTTCCTTATGAAATTTTCAGGTTAGACACTCAAAGGATAGTACTTTCGAATGAGCACTTTTTTTTTAAATCGATCTTTTTTACCTACCTAGGTGTATGTAAGCCCTTAAATTATCGTTCAAACAATCCAGCTGCTGTTGGTTACGTTCGCCAGTAGCTGTTACGTTGGCTTTCAAGAGTTCTCAAAGCACTACCTCCTCCGTACCCCACCGGATACATACACTGAGAAAAAAAAATCATTGATCCAATATCATGGGTGTTGTTGAATGAAATTTCGTTGATTCAATTGTAAAAATTTTGGTGTACATAATTGGATTTATTAGTTCAAACAAAACACTGTTGACTTTAATAACGTGATAAAATTGAATTTTTTTTTTCATTCAACAGATACAGCGTCCGGCAATAAAACCTCCCTAATTTTGATAGGTAGTTACAAAAAAAAACATTAAAGATAGAGAAAACACACCTTTTTTTTGGAAAAGGACTACAATGCCATTTTACATGATTTTACTTACATTACTTTGTTTTGAAAATTACATCCGGTAAATGACGTCCTCCATTGTTGATGCATTGACGAAGTCGTTCCCTGAAGTTCTCCATAGTTCTTCGTGTCATTTCTCTTGGAATGGCAGCCACTTCCTGAGTGATTACCTCCTTAAGTTCTTGCAGAGTTGTGGGACCATGTTTGTAAACTTGAGCCTTTAGGTGTCCCCAAAGAAAAAAATCACAAGGTGATAAATCAGGTGACCTTGGGGTCCAGTTACTTGAAGAGAACGAAGAGCAAGATGTCTGGTCCCAGCAGGATGGAGCCACATCCCACACTTCTCGGCGTTCTATGGAAATGTTGAGGGAGTTGTTTCCTGGACGTCTGATTTCGTTGCGAGGAGACATCGCCTGGCCCCCAAGGTCACCTGATTTATCACCTTGTGATTTTTTTCTTTGGGGACACCTAAAGGCTCAAGTTTACAAACATCGTCCCACAACTCTGCAAGAACTCAAGGAGGCAATCACTCAGGAAGTGGCTGCCATTCCAAGAGAAATGACACGAAGAACTATGGAGAACTTCAGGGAACGACTTCGTCAATGCATCAACAATGGAGGACGTCATTTACCGGATGTAATTTTCAAAACAAAGTAATGTAAGTAAAATCATGTAAAATGGCATTGTATTCCTTTTCCAAAAATAAAGGTTTGTTTTTTCTATCTTTAATGTTTTTTTTTGTAATTACCTATCAAAATTAGGGAGGTTTTATTGCCGGACCCTGTATATTGTTAGCCGAGAACAATATATTATTGAAACTGTCTAAAAAATAATCGCGAACAAATTATATAGTTTCGAATGTATTTTCAACAACGAACAAAAAAAGCGTTTCCATTCATAACATGAATATTGTTGATTCGAGTACACTAGAAACATTGAATTTCGCTCGTTTGATTCAGATAAAATTTCTATTGAGTGAATATGTTGTTTCATGTTTTTCACCATATCCGATATTGATTTCCAAGTACATTATTCGTGAAAATATTCATATTTTATTTTGATTGAAAAATATTTAGCAAATTTCTGAAGTTGTTAAAAAATTATGCGAATGTAAAATGTTTTCTTGCGCATTTCGTTGAAAAAATTCAACCAAATCATCGCCGAGCGCCACCGAAATTATAGGTGTGAGGAAACCCGTAGTTCTCGGAGTAACCGCTAGAAGCCGCACGCGCGCTCGTTTCTCGTAAGCGTATAGCGCGAAACGAAAATCTACTTAAACGCCGGAGAAACTCTAAAGAGTGTCACTTCTTGGCCTGTGGCTAAGACCAAAGTGTAGTATCTGTTCTTATCAGTTGAATATCTGATATTCTCTCCACTATTATCGTGGATGATCATTGTAATGCACATTTTTTTAAGATTTAAAACAAATTGAAAAACTTACGTCCCATGGCATATTCGTTCCGACGTAGTAAAAAAATAATGAATTCTATTGATTATATTTTTGTACGAAATTAAAAATGTAGCAACCGCTTAATTATTTTATACAATACATCTACGGATTGTATATAGAATGCTTTAAATATAACATAACTTTATTTGAAAGTTAACGTAGATATTCAGAGAACAGAAGAGCTTTTTTAAATAAAATAATATGCTATTTAAATCAATCACATTTTCCAATATTTTATAGTATTGTAACAATTTCCCGTGCAGAAATTTTGACCGGGATACCCTATGTCCGATAAAATCCCGATCAGGATTTTTTCATGGATTCCCCAAAACCGGTATCCCGGTTAGAATCCAACTTGCATCAGTATCGGCATATGTACGACGACGATGGCATCATTTTGAACATTTTGGCGTCACGTGTATTTTCTGTATTCTGTATACCGAAAATACACGTGATGCCAAAATTTTCAAAATTATGCCATCGTCGTCGTACATATTCCGATACTGATGCAAGTTGGATTCTAACCGGGATACCGGTTTTGGGGGATAAGTCTCTGTTTATACCCACCGACATGTCCGTGGGTATAAACATGTATTTAAGACAAATTAAAATCAAATTCACAACGATTAGATGAAAATTTACACCAACCGTGAGTTCGTACGTATTTCGAGAGAAAACATTTCATCGAGGCAAAGAAATTTTTGCAAAAAAAGTTGTGAGTTTCAAATATTACATTATAAATATGGAAAAAATCACAAAATGAGTTGTGAATTTCTTCAAGTTGAAGAAAATAAAAATCGAATTCACGACAGTTATATTAAAATTTACACCACAAGTGTAAACGTATTTTGAGAGAAAACATTGTGTTGAGGCAAAGAAATGTTCGCACAAAAAGTTCTGTGCAAAAATTTCTTTGCCTCGAGGCAATGTTTTCTCTCAAAATACGTACGAACTCACTTTTGGCGCAAATTTTAATCTAATCATTTTGAATTTGATTTTAATTTGTCTTAAATACGAAAAAATTCACAACTAATTTTGTGAATTTTTTTGTATTTATAATTTCTTGTCAATACATTTGCATTCACAGATTTTGATGTGAATTTTTTTTAATTCACATCAAAATCTCGCGATGAGCGCGATCTGCCATTTGAATCTTTGGACAATTTTTTTTTATTGATAATTTAATGCACCAAAACTTTATAAATGCTATTTATTTTTATAATAAATTTAACATGTCATAATTCCATTTTTGACATTTTATTTCAGCCTGTATTCATCCGTGATCCTCTCCAGATTCCTCAATGATTCCATGGGGAATCTATTTAGAGTCATTAAAGGATCCGGTTCTGGATCCCTAATGGAATCCAGTTTACGGATCTTACATTTAGTCTTCGAATCTGATCCGATATCGGACTAGATCCCGACTGGGAGCCCGGGATACGAGTCAGAATCCAGCTGTATCCCTGCCAAAATTTCTGCACGGGTTCATATATCGATGACACTCCGCAGCAGCATATTTATTTGGATCAACCAATATATTTTTTTGATTCAATTGGTTTTTTTTCTCAGTGTAGTATGTCTTGGTGACCATTGGTATTCCGTTTTGCCATCGATGTTGATGGTTGGCCAGGATCAACCCGTGATTTTCTGCGTTTCGGCTCGTCGAAGTAAATCCATTTTCATCCCCAGTTACAACATGCCACAAGGAACATTTTCCTGCACCCCAAATCAAAGAAATGGTGATGTTTAGTCAATTCGCAATGGCATTCTCACTCAGCTCGTGTGGCAGCCATTCTCATTCTTTCCGTATCTTTCCCATAGCATGCAAACCGAATACCATTGACTTGTCAAAATTGAGCTGTTCAACCAATTCTCCATGAATTTGAGAAGAGTTTCCAGCAATCTTTGCAACTCGGCATACAGCCGAACAGCGGTTTTCAATGCAACCACCCAATGCATCAAGTATACCAGTCAAATTGAAAATTCTCCATACCCTATACGCGTGTCCACCGGTGGAGAAAAACTTTTCAAATCCATCCAAATGTCGTGACGTTCCATTTGCCGGTACACTGTATGAAGCCATTGCCATCTGGTCATTGCGCGCACGTACCGACTTTTGTGTTGATGCGGTCAGGGATAAATTCGTGTACGATCGATTTTCCGTTCGCCAATTTCTCATCGACAAAAATCAGAAAAGAGTGAACCAGCGTGGCTCTATTTATTGACTTATATGTACGCGTATACATGGGTGTCCATATACACACATGTACGTGGGACCGGAATGCCCCGAAGGCGACCACGCGAATGGTAATCCATTGGCGTCAATCGCCCCGTTCGACCGTATACCGGAACCTGGCTGAAAAATGTAAAAACTTCCCCTCAGCATGGTCCACATAAATACAGCTCACGCGATAGAGGAATATTCGGATCTACCAAATGGACAAGACGCTCTATGAAGGCTTTATTGGAACACAAAAGACATAACGTTCAATTTTGCGTTGATGGAATTCAATAAATTTTTACTTAACTCCCTGATCCGTTTTGACAAATCCACGCCACCAAAATGTGTTTTTTTGTATTTTTTAAAAGAAATTAGTGTTTTTTGGTATCCTCATCGCGAATCTTAAACGTAAATCTACAAATAAAAAGATATTGGACGATAAAGGAAATAGCAAGAACAAAAGGAGAATTCCCGTTGCACTTCATCGAAACAAACTCCAATGGCAAGAGGAAATCCAGTGCACTCTGCGATAAATTCATGCGGTTGAAGTAATTTTCTGTTCGTCCTTCATTTATATGCAAAAAATTACAGTTTTTCCATTTTACGTATGAAGTGGTATAATCAATGTATGCCTAAATGTGTACATAAATCATGTGCTAAGGGACCGTACGCAAATTACGTAACGCAATTTGGGGGAGGGGGCGGTCCGGCCAGGCGTTACGGTCTACGTACGTGAAGGGAGGGAGGAGGCAAGGTTTGCGTTACGTCACGATTTCGGAACTGCCAGCAATAGCAAAATTTCTGCATATTCAAGTTTCGAATTCAAAACTCGCGCGCAACTTTACCGCGCAATGGTGACAGCTTTCCATCCAAAATGTCAGTTAAGGGTTTTGTTTTTGTTTTTTATAATTCTTGAAGGTACATATATTCAGAAATATGTTGGCAACATTTTTAGTCACAAATCCGAAAATTGTCGGAGTTAAAGTCACTTTAGGGAGAACAGGTAGCGCGACCGGTTAGTACCCTCAGTCCCTACATGTGTGGCATCGTTTACAATAGATGAATTACTGGCTTTTATTACTTTGTGAAATATAATGAACGCGAAGAACCTTCATATCATCCGGGACTACATACTTTAAGGGGCTATACCAGTGTGAACGCTGAAAATTTGGGTGATTTTCGCGAATTTTTTGGAAGAAAACTACTTAATTAAATGTTTCGGAAAATTAAAAATATATTTGGTTATATTTTACCTATATTATATAATTTTTATCATAGACAAATATTGAGATCCAAGCGATTTATACGCTGCCTTCGGAGGCGCCAGCATAAAAAGTTCCTCCACTGCTGACATGATTCCGACAGATTGAGTAGCTGAAACCGAAAAAGGAATAAATGTCGTTAAATTGGAAGATATTTCCTGTACAATGACGTAGGATTTTCGAAAAATATCAAAACCTAACAAAATGGCGTAGTTATGAAAAAAAAAGTGAGTTATGAAAACTTTGAACGTGTCTTTCTCGAAACTACTTTTTTCGACATTGTCCCAGCGAATACTCAAAAACTTATCAAGCGATTTTCAAATTTTTTTTACAGTTTCGTAATTGCAGTGACTAAAGTTGTACGTGACCGTTTTTTAAATTTTGATAATTACGATCAAAATTTAATGCCTTGATTTAATGCCTTGCCAAATAGCCTTGAAAATAGAAAAAAATTCCAAACCATCAGCGTTTTGTAAAAACAAAATAAAAAACGACTACCCATAACGGTAGCTACATTTGTATAGATATCGATAAATTTTTGCATTTTTGGTTACAGATAACGTTTCATAAAGATATCGATGGGCCAATGAAGAGAATTTTTCGTCGTTAAATCAACGCATATATCTCGGTTAATTTAAAAGATTTTTTCATAAAAATTGGTATTAAAACTAGATGATTATATACTTAACAAAATGAGTATAAACCCGATCCTCTCATAATTAGTTACGTCTATGAAAAAAAAATCGCAATTATTGTCGACAAAGCACCCGTTACGTAACGGAATAGAGGTGGGGGGGGGGGGGGGGGGGTCTGGCCAAGCGTTACGGTCCGGGTACGTGAGGGGAGGGGGGGGGGGTCGAAAATTGGGGAATTTGGCGTTATGTAATTTGTGTGCGCCCTCTAACCGAAGTATAGACGAAGTTATTAATAAAAAGCATCTACTCCAATTTCACTCGCCACTGATTAGTTTTTAAAGCATCGGCGTGTACATATATATGTCTATGTGTCTGTAGTATACGTGGGATCGATATTACATCGGCTTAAATTATAATTACGATATAGACATTATCGTGCAGCTATTATTGAACGGCCAGAGGGCCCTTCAGCCTCGTGCCTATCGCCAATAATTCCCATAGAAAATTGAACGTTAATTCTCCAAAGGAGTTTTCGCAATAACGAGCTATTTCAATTTACTTGGATGAAGATAAATTGCGATATTATCGTCGAGCTGGTGATTTAATGATGGCATTACCGTTCAAAGATACATTTTTTATTTTTATTTTCCCCGCCGTCCGTGATGATAATTGCGCGATAATGCGGTTAGTCATTTCGATTGAAAATCGTTTATAAATAATCGGAATTGCCGCACTCGCTGTAAATATTCTTTTAGAAAATTATGTGACGATGGGGTTGGACAACGAGGAAGGAATTTTTCATTCGTTATCCTTGGAAGTGAACCGAATTTTTTAGACTCTTTTTCATATGATTTTGAAAACTCGTTTTATTGAAAATCATCGACATTTTTTAGAAGTTTCTTACGGGTCACACTACATATAAACGACAATAAAAAAAAATGTTATCTCAAAACTGCGGGGAAAACAATTTTTCTCGTCGCTATCATAGGCATCTAGGGCTTGAATGTACAAGGAATTACGTTAAATTAAGAAAATAGAATGAAATAAATCGATGCAAGCCTGAGACCGATGATGATCATTATGTAATTTCAACGATGCCTGGTTCTATAAAATGGATTGTCTTTGTTGCTGCGGATTTATTGCAGCTTCCGATAATTGTATTCAAATATTTAAATTTTTTACTCAAACCGTATAATATTATCCACCATCCTAATAATTTTGATTTATTAATTATTAGTTTTATATAATTAGTCAAAATTATTAATTTTTTAATTTGTCCGACGTTTTTCGGGGTCAAAAAAGTTCTTTACACATTGATAATAATTCATTTTGAGTTCATTGTACTCCTATTAGTTAATACATTCGTTTGTTCTCTCTCTCTCTTGTTCTCTTTGTGCCTCTATCTCTGTTTGTCTCTGGTACTTGAAAAATGATTATTTTGGTTGCCGCAAAATTTTTGTATCGCCTGATTAATTGGACTTGCAATATTTACTCAAACCGTATAATATCAATCACTGACGTAACTATTCACGTTCATGTATAGTAATAGTCATTTTATTCCTTGTATACCTTTTTGAGCATATTTACAGAAACCCTCCCTTTTCATTTACATAAATTATATTACAATGGTTTTGTTATATCTATCCTAGCTGCTAGTTTCTCAGATTATCTGATATAATGACATAGTTGCTCTGCCAGTTGAATGTTCAGTTGAGCTTCTATTTTCCGGTCAATTTCTAACTCCCTGCCATTTTCCAACCACATCTCTAGGGTATTTATTATTTCGTAGTTTAATTTTCCCCTAAGCGGTCTTCTCACTTTAGATGCTAAAAAAAGGCTATTTTCACGATTTTTTAATAGGTTTATATTATAGATATTGATATAAAAGTTGTTACCCTTAATAAATACACTTTCGAAATACATTTTTTTTAATTTATGTATTTATGTAACCCAAACAAACTTCAAACGCGTTTGTCTCGAAGCAACGTTTTTCGACGGCTTGTTGATAAAATCTTCGAAACTACTGAACCGATCCTTATGAAATTTTAACCACATATTTTTACAACTATAGCAATAGCGAATACCAAGGGTTTTCTAAAATTTTGATTAATTTGTTTGCCAAAAACAGTGAAAAAAACACTTTTGTTGTTTTTTTTCGAAAAATGTCCGCCATTTTATTATTTTTGCATATACGAGGGTGGGGTGAAAAGTTCCCGGCCTGACCAAGAAAAACGATGTTTAAAAATTTTTTTTTGCTTTATCTTTCAACATAATCTCCATCAAGACTGATACATTTCTCATAACGGTGTTTTAACTTAGTTATACCAGTTTTAAACGGAGATTCGTCAAGCTCCTCAAAATACTGATTTACAGCTTCGATAACTTCTTCGTTGCTCTTAAATCTTTTTCCGCCAAGCTCTTTTTTGAGGTTAGGAAACAGGTCATAGTCACTGGGGGCTAAGTCTGGAGAGTAGGGAGGATGCGGCATCAATTCAAACTTCAATTCGTGGATTTTGGACATGGCAACAATCGGCGAATGCGCTGGTGCGTTATCGTGATGAAACAAAACTTTTTTCTTCGCCAAATGAGGTCGTTTAATTTGCACCTCGTGCTTCAAACGTTGCAATAACTCTGCGTAGTATTGACCAGTGATAGTCTTACCCTTTTCAAGGTAATCAATGTATATAATTCCTCTCGCATCCCAAAAAACAGTAGCCATAACCTTGTTTGCCGATAAAATTGTTTTTGCCTTCTTTGGGGTTGGTTCTCCTTTTCCAACCCACTGTTTTGACTGTTCTTTATTTTCAGGAGTGTAGTGGTGGATCCATGTTTCATTAACAGTTATGAATCGACGCAAAAATTCGTTTGGATTACGCCTATACAGCGCCAAATTGTCGGTAGAAATCGTTTTTCGAAGCAGTTTTTGGTCGAGCGTTAGCAAACGCGGCACCCACCTTGCACACAGCTTTTCCATGTTCAAATAGTTCTGCAAAATATTTCGCACACGTTCAGCTGACATCCTACAGGTCTCAGCTATCTCATGCACTTTCAAACTGCGGTCTTCCAACACTATTTTATGGATTTTTTCAATCATCTCTGAAGTTGTGACTTCAACGGGCCGACCTGAGCGAGGCTCGTCAGAGGTACTCACACGAACCATTTTAAATTCAGAAACCCACTGCTTAATAGTTGAATATGATGGGGAGGAGTCTCCTAGTGTTGAATCCATCTCTTCTTTTATTTGTTTTCGTGTAAAACCTTTCAAATGGAAGTATTTGATGACAGCACGTTTTTCCAATTTCTCCATTTTTACGAAAACAACGGAAGCGTCTCGCGCAATGTGCTCTCAAACGCAAACTAACGTAGCGATTGGGCTGAAACCGACATACAAGCTCGGTAGGAATGGTACTGTAGGACGCCGCTTCAAAACTAAACCTAGTGGCACCATCTCTTGGTCAGGCCGGAAACTTTTCACCCCAACCTCGTATCAAAAATCGTATGCTATGCGCTATCGCCATTAACATATTAAATCTAAAACCGTTTGATTTTTTTGTTTCGGATGATCCATCACCGAGATTTCATCAACAGCGCAGATCTACAATTTTTTAGGACATTTTTTAATGACCATTTTCGTCTATAGTCATATAAATAAATAAGAAATTCTGTTTTAATGTATTTCGAAAGTGTATTTATTAAGTGTAACAACTTTTATATCAATATCTATAATATAAAATTATCCAAAAAATCATGAAAAGCATGAAAATAGCCTTTTTTAGCGTCTAAAGTGAGAAGACCCCTTAATTAAATATATTTTCTCCCTTTCTTTCTCTCTCTGTGCCTATCTGTCTCTTTTTTTTTTGGAGCAGCCCTTCATAAATCCTGTGATGCGAAATTGTTTTACAGGATTGGTTTCTGTTGTTGTCGTTACAGAGCATCGTAATCCAGAGCCGCCGCGATTTATTGAGCGGGTCAGCCCGGCTCCGGTTCGTACAGGCGAGACGATAGTTTTGTTCTGCATATCACAGGGTTTTCCACCCCCCATGTATCTTTGGTTTCGGGAGTTCGTATCGGGCAGCGAGGTCATCGTCAACTCCGAGAGGGTTCGGGCCCGGGCGGGCGTCCTTGTTCTTCAGTCGGCGAGAATCGAGGACGCCGGACGTTACGTTTGTCACGCGAACAACAGCGCCGGATCCGAGAGAGTCGAGCTCGAGGTCTCCATCATCAGTGCTCTGTCCATTCATCTCGCGCCGCAGCAGGTTAGTAATCAAAACTCTTCGTGCGCACCAACGAGTCGACGCACATTTTCATTTGGACCTTCAACTCTGAGACCCAGCAACCGCCGAGTCCAAATTGTACCCACTTAAGGCGGGATATACATTTACAACGATGAAAAAAAAAAAACATTTTTATTTCCTTCTTCTCTAAACGATAGAACTGGGTATGTAGAATATTTTCCTAAAGTTTCAAAGCGAAATTCGAAAAACTTCAAACGTTACAGCCCGTCAACGCTGTGCCTCGCCGCTCGGATTCGGAGCGGGCGTCAACTTCAAACGCGTTTTTCTCAAAACTGCTTCATCGAAATTGGCGTACAGGATTACTCAAAAACTATTAAGGAGGTTGGAGCAATTCAGTTGAGTCAAATGACGATTTATTTTTTTTTTTTTCAATGATCCTCAAAAAAATGTATATGTATTTGTATATGCTATTTTTTCCAAATATATAATTAAAGGGCAAAATTATGCATTTTAATATTTTTATTACGTAAAGTAGAAAAACTTTTGTGTTACTACTGACTTAAAAAAGTATAACATTATCGATGATTATGATGAAAAAACTACGACAACGAATGTTTTATACACTTCACAATAAAAATTTGAGTAATTTATAATTATGCTTATTCATATTTACGTCACGGGATTATTGGCCCATGGTTTACGATAGGCAAGATGAGGATTTTTTTTTTCTAAATGTTTACAAAGGTTCAGTTTGCGTTAATCCGTTGTTACAAATGGTTTATCTTGGTGCTAAATAACGAAAAAAAAACGATCCTGAAGTTTGCATCGTTGGACTGCAACGAATTTAATTTCATTTTGGACATTTCACCAACAAAAGTTCTTAAATTATTTTTTAAGATATTTATTTAGCGATTTATATTGTGAATCTGTAAAAAAAAGATCGCCTATAGAAATAAAAATATGGAAAATAAAATGTAAAACAAAACTTTCGTTGCGTTCCAACGATGCGAACCTCAACACTATGAAAAAAAATTACACAACCTTCAGTGTGAAAGTCTTGCCCATCTAACCGCACGTTCAATTACATACATTAAACTATTTCTTATCTCTGTTGTTTGGTGGTGAAAAAAGTTGAAAAAATTCGTAAAGACTCAGTAGAGTCTAAACAATAAAATGTATTTTTTTATTAAATTTAATCTTGGATTGTGGCTAACGCTCCAAATTCCTTAAGCCGATTGAGTTGAAACTTGGTAAAAGTATTGATAATATTAGTACCTTTTACTTGACGAGAATTGTTTTTGAAAAATTGAAAAAAAAAACTACTTTTTTAAGGGGCCAGTCCACTTTGGAGCCACGAAAAAAGGCCATTTTCGCGATTTTTTTTGAGGATTTTATAAAAGATATGAATATAAAAGTTGTTGGGCTTGATAAATAAAGTCTTGAAATACGTAATTTTAAATTATTTCATTTTTACTTATTTGTTAGTACAAAAACTATAGCTTAACGTAACGCCTCAAAAATAGGTGGGCAGGTAGCTCCATCACAACTCAGCCACGGCTTTTCTGAAACAAAAAAGTCAAAGTCCATTAGATTCAGTATGACACCAGCTACAAAATGACCATCGGATATAAAGTTTTATCAAAAAATAAAAAAATGGCCGATGAAAAACGAAAAAAGTTTTAAACAACGCGTTTTTTCGCAGTTTTTCGAAAAAAAAGAGTAAAAATATAAATTTTAAAACCATCGAGGGTCATCTTTTTGCGAATCATGTTTACAATATGTGGTTCAAATTTTAAGAGAATCGTTTTATGAGTTTTAGAGATACGATGGAGCTAGATTTTGAAAACGTTGTTTCGAGAAAAATGCGTTTGAAGTTTATACTATGATTGGCCGAGTGCGCTATATGCTCAGGTAGACGAAATGAGGATCTGACGTTCAGGTTAAAAAAAAAAAAACTTAGAGAGCGCGGATTTTCATAAAATTTTGACACAATATTTCTGAACGTATGTACTCTCGAAAACAGTAAAAAAAATCGATTTTTTGAAATTTTCAAAGTGGACTGGCCCCTTAATCTACATTTTACAGAAATGTTAGTTTTTTTGGAAATGCGTGCGATTTTCTTAAATTTGCATTTTCTTCATTTTAATTACAGTCCCATGGAAACTATACATGTTCTAACTGAAAAAATGTTTGAACTTTTTTGCAAATCAAAGTTTAGGGGAAGCTAAATATACTATTAAAGTATACCTCAAGTTTGATAATTGTAAAAAAATGATTTCTCATTTTAATAATTCCCTCAATATCGCTTATTTTTTCGCGTCCAAATGTACATCCCGCCTTAAAAATGTCATTTAAAAGGTCAGTTTAGAAAACCTTTAGACTGCGAACTTTTTGCAAAGAGGGTTTGAATTTTATCGTGTCAAACTGCCGGCTGAAATAACTGAATATTCTGAGCAGTTACCCATCCAAGTATTGCCGTCGAAGCTGCCCAGCTACCACGCATCGGTACTGTCCATCCTCACAGGACTATTTTCCAGAGTTTTCCATTTCGCCGAAGGGCCTTAGATCAAAAGTCCGCGTTCATAAAATTGACATTGAAAAACTACTTGGACTGGTCGACTTTGCAATTGGAGCATGAGATCGAATTCCACAGCTCAACAGCCGATTTGGTGCCGAAAAACTATTTATTTTTTCTATATCTTATCAGTATAGTGATCCTATTTTATTATTTTACCACGTTTTTATTAACGCGCTTTGCTTGTTGTCTGTTTGTTCGGTACAAATATTACAATCGATTTTAAACTAACTTCCGGATGAGCTAGAGACTTGAAACTTTGAACATAGCTCAGATCTGGATGACAGACACATTAAACGGACAGGCAAGTCTGTCACAGGGAGAGGAAAAGAGAAAAAAATTGTGAAAATATAAATAAAGAAATAAAAAATATAGATTAGTGAAAGAGATTTTTTTAAAATAATAACAATATTAATAGTGAATAGTGCATTAGTGTCGATTTCTACGATGGTCAAAGAGACACCCCCCAACGCAAGCGACGCCTAAAGAAAGAGAAGCAAAATTTCACACACGCAAGACTAAAAAGAAGATAAAATTATTTAATTAAAAAAACATGTTAAACCACGTTTTTAAAACGGACTGAAAAGTATAAAATAATTTCTCCCAGCCCCATACAGATTTATAACCTAATACAGATTCCTAACCGCATACAGATTGTCCTGAAAATTTGTGATTGTGAATTTTTAATACCTATGAAAATGCTTGTAAGAAAAACGTGGGGCGCATGCATAGATAATAGTAAGGAGTGTAGGGAGTAGCTGTCGTTGAGAAAACTCACACAACAGTTTATATCATTTGCAGTGTAATGAAACTGTTAGTGACTTAGGTGAACTATTCATGCATCAGTTATCTATTACATGGACCCCACGTTTTTCGTTTTAAACCTTACAAGTATTTTCATCGCTATTAAAAATGTACAACCACACATTTTCAGGGCAATCTGTTCGGTTAGAAATCTGTATTGGGTTATAAATCTGCATGAGGCTAGGAGAAACTATTTTATACTTTTTAGTCCGTTTGAAAAACGTGGTTCAATTTTTTTTAATCTAAATAATTTTCAATCACTCAATAACAATATTCTACGTAAAAACACGGAAATATACAATTTTTCAATAAAAACGAATTTTATTGAAAATTTTAAGTTTATTAATATTTTTACATTGAGTAAGCTTTTTTTCGTGATTTTCTTGAGTTAGACTTGTCGAAGGAGTCACGCATCAAACTTCAAACATAGTCAGCCATCACGTGTTTATTGCATCTTCCCTGATGGACTGAATTGACTGCAGGAGTCAAGATTTTCTGCAAATTTATCTTGATCTTTCATTTCTATTCTGAAATATGAAAAAAGCTATATATGAAACTTTTCAGAAAATCTCCCATCGCTTTTCTAAATTGTTTAATAACCTACTCCCCGCGTATACAACAAAATGTATTAGGGTAGTTCGAACAAGCTCATCTTCGCTATGCTGTCGTTGACATATCACTGGATTAATTTATAATAGCAAAGAATAAAGATAAAGATTTTAAAAAATCGCGAATGAACTGGTAAGGACCGTCATTGTGAAATTAAAATACATTTGAAAACCCCGTGTTGTGACTTTAAATATAGGTTGGTGCAAATATCTTGACAAAAGTTGGTACAAGGCACTTGACAAAAATTATACATTTTTTGCCGGTACAAAGAATCTTTTTTAAATAATTTTATTTTATGGAAAAATAGAATATCAGGTTATTTTGGAAATCATTTACTTTGTTGAAAGTGCCCCTTGGAAAATAATTGAATCTACGGTTTCCTCCGAATAGGCGTAGGATGAGGGGTGGGGGGGTGAAGCATCAATAGGGGCTTCGCCTCACTCGATGAAGAATACCACCCCTTTGACTCTTTAATAAAAACTGCACCTGCATTATTCAATGAAATTAGAGCTATTTGTAGTTTTCACAGACATGTACGAGGCATGTAACGATTAGTCATTTCGCGTAATGCTTTTGATTTATTTATTTCGTATCCAACAGGTGCTCCATTTACCAAAGTCAATTTCACACCAAATGTTTCGCCTGAATAGAAACAAAGCGGCTATATTAATATCGTGCGGGGCTTAATAGGCCGGAAAAAATGTCGAATGGTCGTTTGATTCTAACCCGTGACCCGGTAAATCCCCCGTAAATTGATTTTGAGCCGAAAAAAGTCACCCTTTCAAATTTCAATCCACCCCATTGGGTACGTCATTTTCAGTTTTCAAAGCTCTGCTATCTGAATGGAAATTTCACCATTCACGAAAGTAATCCGATCTACCCGGGTTACATCGGGTGAACATCCTCCCCTGTACACGTATAAGGGCGACACACGAAGACGATCTTTTCTCGTGTAACACACGGGCCACTTGGACTGAGCAATCGAGCTAAGCGTGGGTAGTCAATATCGCTGTAGCTTTAAGAGGCTTACCACTAACGGGAAGCTTTGAGAGCGCCAATACAGGGGAAATTATATGAAAGAGCTTGTCGAGCTTTTTAAACGCGTGGTTGGTCGGGTATGGGTCCTTGAGATTTAGTGGTGCGTCGAAGCTCCTTGATCACGCACCACACTCATCTATATACAGGGTGAGTCACGAGGAACAGAACACCTGAATATCTCTGTTGGATTTGAAAATACGAAGTATGTACATTAGGGTGGCTCAAATAAAAATCGATTTTTTTTCTCAACGGAAAATTCAAGTATGTTAAGAGAAAGAAAGTTTTGCAAAATTTGAGGGTTCTAAACAATTTTTTAGTTAAGGCTCAAACGCCATTTTCATGTTTTTTTTTCTCATGATTATCGGAGTATTAATTTTTTTTATCTCGATGCAGAAAATGTTAGTGCGTGATCCAATGTAAGTCTTGACTTATTTTTTTCTGTAACAGCACACAATTTTTGTTTACCATAAACAATTTGTATTTGCAGATTAAGAATCAATATATGAGGCATTCCACGTCACTTCAGCTAGTAAAAAAAAATCCACAAATAATTTTGAAAAATCGAGTTACTTTATTGAAAAATATTCACCGTGTCGACATTTAAAAAAAAATGCTGACGTTTTTTATCGTTGATTACCATTTTTTAATATTTATCCATTCAAATGGCTGTGTCTTTGGCAGGATTTGACGTATTTACATTCATAAAAAAAAAACGAACATGTGCGTCTTTTTCTAGCCTTCTAGAAAAAAATTAATTTAGATTTTATTGAGCAAGTCGTACGTCCGTTTCAGGGCAAAATATGCAAAAATATTTTTTTCTCAAGGAAAGACACTCGTTATTTTATTTTTAAGAATTTCCCCGAATTGTGAATACGAAAAACGGATTTTTGGTATTTTTTATATTATGGGATTCGTAAACACTGTGAAGTAACAGGTATTTTTATTTAAATTTTTTTTTATTAATATTCGATCGAAGAGTGTGGAGCACTCGCTGTATGTTTACCAGGTTTTCGAAATACATATGACATATATGTCATATGTATTGGAGCCTTGGAGTGCTCCACACTCTTGAGAATAATTATTCTTCCATCTCCATAATTATCTTTGCACCAATATTCGATGGTCAGAAAACTCTTTTGGGGTTTTTAAGCTGTTTGGACTATTATAACAGAACTGGTCATTATTCTCTGCTTTACTGGTTATTACTTTGCAACGAGGTGAGTATTATGGGCAAACGAAAGATGTAAATGCTGACCACCCAAAAGAAACCTGCGGGTCCGGAGCCGCGAGGAATACAATTTCTTTGAAGTCCTTCTGTCACAGCCTGCCCTGCCCCTTACCTCTATTCTTATAAGTCCTTGTTTTGAAAATATGGAATAACATGTGAATAGCACTTGGTGAAAACATTCGAGTACACTTACAATGGTGACTGGAAAATCATTATTTTCGGAAAAAAGGACAAACGCCGTTGAATTTGGCAGGTTTGGATCTGCGACATTTTCAAAATTATTCGAAAAATATTACACGTTAAATAATGATAATTCGACTTAATGCCCATAAAGCAGATTGATTATTAATATTTATTTCTGATAAGAGTAGACAGGATCGGGATTTTACATCGAATTAATACACATACTTGCCAAGCTTTCAAGTTGGCAAGTTTTTTCATGGAAAAATTATGGTAAACAATAAATTACCAATTATTTAAACAACGTGCCGCCATTGCTGCATGGCCAATCGGTGTGGGCGGTTCTGGCGACTAGGGTAATTTGAAATTAAAAATTAAAAAGTGTACTTTCACTGTAATAATAAAAGTTTCGTATGAACGGATACTTTTTTGAAATGTTGAAAATTACAAAAGCGACAAGCTCTTGAACAAAGTTCGATTTCGAACCAAAAGAAAACAACTCCAATTTCAAGCTTATTTCGACCCCTTAATGAGGAAAACAAAACAGATTGATTCGCAAACTTCATCAAAGTAATAAAGTCTTACTTCAACATTTCAATAAGGTCCGTATTCAACAAGCCTTACGATGGACTGGCAGGACAACAACTCTATTCCTTGTTTCTCTATTCTCAGACATATTTCTCCTTAAATATCTCTATTCTGCAGCAGGTTTAATCAGAAACATCTCTATTCCAAAATATCTCATGTATAAAACAGTTCTCTGCCGAAATATCTCTATTCGTAAACATCACAATGCCACACCCCCATGGAAATTTATGTATGTAAAATATATGCAGAAAATATATGCTACATATATATATATATATATCGGTTGCATATGTAGTGTCGAAAAATAGAATAATACGAATATATTCAGTATATATGCACCAAATATATGACGCATATATGACCCATATATTTTCGATATATTTTTCTGACCACAAAAATATATGCTACGTATAAACACTATATATGATGCATATATGAGGCATATACGACGCATATATTTTCGATAAATTTACAATCTACTTTTTTGTCAGAAAAATATATCAAAAATGTATGCGTCATATATGACTCATATATGTGTCATTTATGCGTCATATATGAGGCATACATTTTTGATACATATTCCTGACAAGAAATATATGCTGTGCATAAACACTATTACAGTTAAACTTAATAAAACTTAAAACTTAAACTTAAAAAACTTAACTTACAATTTAAGTACACTATTATTTACATATAAAGACTATATACAGATATTCTACGCATATCTGTATATATGTGGCATATATGTACCATTTATGCAGTATATATGTGGTATGTATGCAGTGTGTATGCAACATATATGCTAAATATATGTGGTACATATGCAGGGTAAATGTTACATATATCATTGATATATGATACATTGATATACAGTAATACCACGCATATACATCTCATATATCAAAACGTTACGAAAATTAGAATTTGGCACATATATGCAACATATATTTTCAATATATGGCATACATTTCACATATATTACAATTATTAATAAAATAAATTTGCAGTATATTTTTGCATATATAAATTTCCATGGAGGCAATAATTGAGTTCTGAAATATTACTGCTCTTAAATGTCTCCATTCCACAATCTTTCGTATCCGCAACTTTTCTATTATTAAGGCGTCTTCTCACTTCGAACGCAAAAAAAATTGCAATTTTCATGAATTTTTTTGATAGGTTTATATTAGAGATATTGATATAAAAGTTGTTACACTTCATAAATGCACTTTCGAAATACATTTTAGAAATGTATGTATTTATTTAAATCACTATTTAGATTGATCATCTGAAACAAAAAAAATCATTATCGAATTATCACATTAAAATGTCACATCAAAAGACATTTTTCGAAAAAAAAACACAAAAACCTGTTTTTTCACCGTTTTTGGCAAAAAAGAAATAGTAAATATCAAAATTCAAAATAATTCTTGATATGCGCTATAGCTATACTTGCAAATAATATGTGGTTAAAATTTCATAAGGATCGGTTCAGTAGATTTGAAGATTTTATCAAGAAGCCGTCGAAAAACGTTATTTCGAGAAAAACGCATTTATAGCTTTTAACGAGAAGATGAACGTGGTCAGGTAGGAAATTAACGGTCACACAAAAATACAGTTAGACTCCTCCGATATTCATAAATTGTTAGTATGATACTTTTGGATATGTATACTTTCGAAAAATGTAATGAAAAAAAAAAACGATTTTTAGAAAATTGTAAAGTGAGTACGTTTACAACGATAAAAAAATCGATTTCTTTTTTTTTCTTCATTAAACGATAGAACTATATATGTTGAATATTTTCCTAAAGTTTCAAAGCGAAATTCGAAAAACGTCAAGCGTTACAGCCCGTCAACGCTGTGCCTCGCCGCTCGAATTCGGAGCGGGCGTGAACTTCAAACGCGTTTTTTCTCAAAACTGCATTGTCGAAATGGCGTGCAGGATTACTCAAAAACTATTAAGCCGATTGAGTTGAAACTTGGTAGAAATATTGATAATATTGGTGCCTTCTACTTGACAAGAATTGTTTTTGAAAAATTGGAAAAATAACTACTTTTTTCATTCACATTTTACAGAAATGTTGCGTGAAATGTTGATTTTTTTTGTAACTGTGTGCCATTTTCTTAAATTTGCATTTTCTTCATTTTAATTACCGTCACACAGAAACTATACATGTTCTGACTGAAAAAATGTTTGAACTTTTTGGCAAATCAAAGTCTACGGGAAGCTAGACTACACGCCGATTCGCAACTCCCGCGGCGACCTTGCTGTAACCCTCTGCCACAGCTCCGTCATTTTGATGATAAGTTAATTTAAAAAAATTGTTTTGTATACTTAAATATACCATTCAAGTATACCTAAAGTTTAATAATTGTAGAATAATTATTTCTTAGTTTCAAAAATCCCTCAATATTGCTTATTTTTTTCCTGTCTAAATATGTATCCCGCCTCAAATATCTGTATTCTTCAAAATCTCATGTGGCATCCACAACATCTGTATTCCGGCAATGTCATCACAATATCTCTCTTCCAAAACATCTCTATTCCAAGAGCCTCTGCGTTGCACTTGTTTTATTCATGGCCAATATAGTAAAAGCGATATTACGAATGGAACAGAGATGTTTTGAAAGAGACAACAGTTTATGAAATGAAATTGTCGGAATACAGATGTTTTGGATGTCACATGAGACTTTGAAGATTACAGATATTTAAGAATAGAAAAGTTTCGGATACGAAACATTGTGGAACGGAGACATTTAAAAGCAGTAATGTTTCAGAACTGAATTATTGTGGCATTGAGATCTTTCCGAAAAGAGGTATCAGCAGAGAAATGTTTTAGATATGAGATATTTTAGAACAGAGATGTTTCTCATTGAACCTGCTCCAGCATAGAGATATTTAAGGAGAGAGACGTCTGAGAATAAAAAAAAGAAAAACGGAGTTGTCCTGCCCGACAAGCTGTTTCCGTATCGCTTTCATTCATCGTCCATTCACCTGACCACTTTCATTCGTTCTCCAGGTCACGGTAGACTTGGGGAAGAACGCTCATTTTCAGTGCGCGGTGACCGGCCAACCCACCCCCATAATAACGTGGGCGAAGGATGGACTTCCGGTCCGCGAGGGATCCGGTCGCACGAAAGTCGTGGGTAACGGGGGCTCGACCCTCAACATTTATTCCATCACGAGGGATGACAAGGGGATGTATCAGTGCTTCGCGAAAAACGATTACGAGATGGTCCAGGCGACTGCCGAGCTCCGTTTGGGTGGTGAGTCAACATCGAAAGCAACCAGGAAATGAAAGCGTTTCATTAATTAGAGCGATCGTTGGTGCGGTCGTTTGAGCTCGGGACTAGAATTCCCCGAAGGTCCCGAGCTCGATCCCCGCAACAGCATCGATCGACTTTTCCCGAGTACACTGAGCTTCGACAGATTGCAAAAATGACAGCAACTACGAGGTCCGGAAGAACCAGATCAAGTGCCCAGTGTACAAGGGAAGTCTTCAATCCAACAGGGCTGGACAACAGCCCTTGCAACCTAACCTAACACCTTTTAGCATGCTGTACTATTGTTTATTAGCCACCCTCATTACGCTTCAGGACATTTCCCCAACCAAGTCCAGACCCACCAATTAAAAATACCTGGTTACCCGTGCGGAAAATTGATAGGGTATCCCTCATGAAAATAAGGGCCTTTAAGGGCTTATTTGAGGCTTTCCCTATCAGGGAAGCCTCAAATAAACCCTTGAAGGCCCATATATGGCAATCCCGACAGGGGTTGGCATAATAAGAGCCTTTGCGGGTCCTATTATGACACTCCCGACAGGGATTCCCAAAAGAGGGCCAGATTTGGGCATTATAGGAAACGGATCGGTATACATAGCTTGGACTAAATCGTTTGTGGTATTTTAATTACTACACTAAATTATTCGATAAAAGGTAAAAATAGGATAAAAACGTGAGGGCATTAAAAATTCTTATTAATTACATTTACAAATTCTCAAAAAAAATTGCATATTATTCTTATTGCCTCATTCACTCATGGAGTGATGCCAACGCGCATGTTTGAACAATCCCATTCGGTTTTTTTAACATTTTTATAGTGACTATTTTCGCCGAATACTTTCCACATGAAAAACTATTTCGCGTTGTGATAGTTAATTTCACAATGATATTATCTAATTGTTGTGACACGATCATAGCGATTCGAAAGTCGCGCCAATCGCCACCCAATGGCAATCCTAGAGGGCGACGGTTCCTGCCGTGGCAGCACTAGCCGTAGTCCACGCTCACGACGCGAGACGCCCGTGAGCGCCCTCTTTTTTTTTATGTTCCCGCGGACGCCAACCGACTTGCCGCGTTTTTTACGTTTTTCCCTACGTTCAACACGCGTATCAAAGAGACACTGACTCGCTCATCACATGTTGTTCGATTTCTCTTTTAATAAAGTCCTCATTCGTTTATCACATTGTGCGAGTGTTATTTTCATCGTACACGAACCGCCTTTACACTAATTGATATTGTTTATGTGATACAGCAAATAATTATAGGAATTAATTTGGTCTCTTATGCCATATCTGCGACGAAGATGTTACAAGCACTCGGTAGCATAGGGGCAGCATGCGTAGCTGTAAGTAGGTAGGTACTAGGTTCAATACCGATATAGGTGAAATATTTGCTTCGAAAAAAATCATTCCGAAAAGCCAGGGCATGAGGAATTACGATACAAAAACGTTGTGGTAAACTCTCAATTAAGTGCTTAATTTCATTTTGGTTTTACGAAATATTTTATTGCACACAGTACACTTAGATTTACAGTGTACATTGTAAGCAAATAAAGATTTATTTGAATCGAATCTTTATTCATTCGATTTGAATATATTTGATATAGAAAGAATAGCTGAAACGAATAAAAAAATATCTTCGAAACAAATAAGATCGTAGAAGGCCGTGAGACGAGGAAAAAACCTATCTCATTTAAATAGATCCCATTTAAATGAATTAAAAATATTTAGCAGTGTATCGTGACCTTATATAAACGGACACATATACGCAGAAACACATACATTTACACACACGTGAGCATATCCATTGACAGGGATAACTTATGGGCACACCATGGTTTACATGAGGCGTCGATCAGGCATCCTTGAAGGCCCTCATTATTCTGCCTTTAATGGCCCTCAGTAGCAAAGTGTGACCGGCCACTAAGGGCCCATGCGAGGCTACCCGATTAGGGCCCTATTAAAGTTAGGGAAATTCTATATGGGCCCGACCCAATCCCTAGTTCAATTTCCACACGCGTAGCTAACAAAGAGTCGTGTACCGAAAAAAATATTCCCGCCCGGACGTATCCATTTTGCTAGTGACATTTTTCTCACCCATGGCGCGACGAACACGAACAAGGGTGCGCATCTGCTCTTAATTGCGTATACCGCGATGTGGATACGGCACGTTAAATAAGGGCTTACGAGTGGAGGAATCGTGTGTATATGTAGGTGTATGTGGGAGGAGGAGAGGGAGGTGGATGAGAGAGCCAGGAGAGAGATGAGTGTATGAGACACTAGGGCAGAGAGAGACAGAGAGAAATGGCGGATGAGGAGGTGTGCAAGGCAGGAGGGGGTGGTCGATCGTTCGACGGCAGGCTAAAATAATAATGGTGCGAAGCAACCACCTTGGGGGTTGAAGCTGTGCGGTATTTGAGGTGTGCTATATAGAGCTCGGTCGAGGCAGAGAAAAGCTTCGAACACACCGGAAGATAGTATGAGTTCTTGCCGGAGGTGGAGAGGATGAGAGCTTTCTCTCTCTCCCCCCTCTCTCTCTCTCTCTCTCTCTCTCTCTCTCTCTATCTATCTATCTATCTATCCAGAGAGAGAAGGTGAACGGCGTTGGTCGAGCGCTCGAACAATTAGGGTGAGTTTCCGGATCGGTTGTCGGGATCGTCCGTGCCGGAAGATTCCAAGAGTCCCGGCAACTGATTGGATGGGCAACCGGCCCAATCGACCGATCGATGTCCATATGGACCGAAACGCACGACGGGGAAGGAGCAGAGAGAGAAAGAGACCCTCCAGTTAACCGGAGCCTCCAGTTAGTACGGAGACGGGGAAAAGAGAGAAGAATAGTACGAGGGTCAAGGGGGAACTAGGGCTGAACGAGGAAGTTGGAGAAAGAGACCGCTGGATGAAGATTGAAACGAAGAAGCCGTCAGAAGCGCGGCTAGTTTATATGAGAGATCGAAAGACCTCAGGATCTTGATGATTATGATGAACAAGAAAGTTCGGCAAATTAGAGAGAACCGACATCGTACTCTCTAGAAATATCCGAGTCCTAGATGGTTCGAATGCAACGGAAATTCATCTTGGAGCGTTGCACATCTCGTGGCCGGGAAAAAGAGAAGTTTTCGTGATTTTTTTTTTCGGAACACGTGGGCAGCGTTCAATTTTTTTTCTTTATTGCATCAGAGAGTATGGGTTTAAGAGACTTTTACAATTTTTGTTTTGAAAAATATTTATGAATGCGGTATGTGCAGACCGCCATTCGGAAAACGTTCTTCGCGGAGACCACTGAAGCTCCGAAAGGAATGATCCGAAAAAAAATCAAAGACTTTTCGTTTTTGCATTAAATTATATAGTACTTGGACGAAAAATTCAATAAAATATTGATTTTTGGGAAAATGGCCGCAGTCCTAAGTGAAAGTATCGATTTTCAGTGAAACTCCTTCGTTCAAGCACTGCTTTTTAATATGTGAAAAAGCTTGTAAAATATGAAGTTGTTCGATGCAGTAATTTTTGAGATATCGTGGTCACCGATTTTGAAAAAGTCATTTCAAGAAAAATGCTTTGAAAGTTCGCTGGTCTATCTATAAACGCCGATGACTCCCTCAACTTTAAACGTAACAACTTGAAATTTTTAGAAAATATGTTTCAAGTTTTCAAGTGAAAATTCGTCGAAAACGAAAAGGCCATATTTTCAAATATTCCAACTAGGCGTAAGCCCTTACTTTTTTTCTTTCTTTTATTTTTCTTACAAGGAACATCCCTCAGGATGGTCCTTCGATTTTGTTGAAACTTGTATATGTTTTATGAAGCATTGAAAACTGAGCGACACGTATTTTTTTTTACGGCGGAAAAACGGTTTTAAGCGGTGAAAGCAGCCCTTGGATAGGGCAGCCCTTGGATAGGAGTGGTCCACCCCTATCCAAGATTAAAAGAACTTTCGTTTTTGTTTTATTGTGATCGGTCGACTGCTTGTGGGTGAAACTGCAATATTACCACTTGGCATGCCTTTTTCGAGGGCTGTTTTCACCCCTTGGAAACGATTTTCGCCGATAAAAAAATACATGTCGCTTAGTTTTCAATGCTTCATAAATTATATAATTTTCAACAAAATCGAATGCCGACACCTTAGGGATGTTCTTTGTTAGTCGCCAACATTTTCTTTTTCGTTGAATCAGATAGTAGATCTTTGATGATAATTTAAAAGAAAAACGAAGTTCGAGTAATCTACGTACCCTAAATCCGTAGCCAAAAAGTGGACCTATCAAAAAAATCCATTGCATCCCAACGGTCCAAAATTCAACATTTAAAATGTAGACAAGTCTGACAGACGCGGCAACATCTTGGAAATCATCGAGACCATTTTCTCTCAGTTTAGATTGGCGAGCCCCAAATTATACCGCGATAGCCGCAGACTTCGTCCATTCAAAACTAAAAATCCCTCGTTCCGCAACTTCTCGACGTTTTACTTCCCATATAATTCACGAAATCGCGCCACCGACCACAAAAATGACTGCAAAGCACGAGAACACCCCTCCACGATATTTGCACTTCCATTTTTTTTATCACTGCCATGGCGAATATTCTTTTCGTTCGATTCATTAATTTTCTCTCTATAAATACGCGATTATTCACCGCTGGCGGATATATCGGTGAAGGTATGCTCATTTTCGTCACGTACGTATGCATAATGCGCGCACCTTCTGTTGTCCGTGTCTTGGAATGAGAAATCGTTAGGCGAGGCAGCGTGGCGCGGAGCTTAACGAGTTCCATGAATATTGGAAAACCGTAAAATCCATTAGTATCTGGCACTCACCACGGCGGCCACCCCGCCAATGCCCTTCTCGCTGGTCCACCGTCAAATAAATATACCCCATTCGTCTTAGTCATCGACACGGTTTGTGACCGCAAGCTTTGAACTTGTTCCTTTTAGTATACACACATACGTATATGTGTGTGTGTGCGCGCGCGCGCGTGGGTGTGTGTGTGTGTGTGTGTGTGTGTGTGTGTGTGTGCCCGCATGTGCGTGTGTGTGCGTGCGTGCGTGTGCGTGCGAGGGTGTGTGTGCGCATGCGTAGGTGTGTGCGTGTGTTTGTGTATGTGTGTGCGTGCGCGTGTGTGTGTGTGTGTGTGTGTGTGTGTGTGTGTGTGTGTGTGTGTGCGTGTGTGTGTGTGTGTGTGCGTGTGTGTGTGTGTGTGTGTGTGTGTGTGCGTGTGTGTGTGTGTGTGTGTGTGTGTGCGCGCGCGCGCGCGCACGTGCGTGTGTGGGTGTGTGTATGCGTGCGTAGGTGTGTGCGCGTGCGTAGGTGCGTGTGCGTTCGTGCGTGCGTGCGTGCGTGGGTGTGTGTGTGCGTGCGTGTGTGGGCGCGTGCGTGGGTGTGTGTGTGGGTGGTGCGTGCGTGCGTGCGTGCGTGTACGTGCGCGCGTCCGTGTGTGGGTGCGTGCGTGCGTGTGTGGGTGTGTGTGCACGTACGTAGGCGTGCGTGTGTGGGTGTGTGTGCACGTACGTAGGTGTGCGTGTGTGTGTATGTGTGCGCACGTGCGTGCGTGGGTGTGTGTGTGCGTGCGTAGGTGTGTGCGCGTGCGTAGGTGCGTGTGCGTTCGTGCGTCGGTGTGTGTGTGAGTGGGTAAGTGTGTGTGTGTGTGTGTGTGTGCGGGCGCATGCGTAGGTGTGTATGCGTGCGTGCGTGTGTGCGTGCGTGGGCGTGTGTGTGGGTGGTGAGTGTGTGTGTGTGCGTACGTGCGTGTGCGTGCGTGCGTGCGTGTGTGTGGATGGGTGAGTATGTGCGTGTGTTCTCGCGTGGGTGTGTGTGCGCGTACGTAGGTGTGTGCGTGTGTGTGTATGTGTGCACACACGCGTGTGTATGTGTGTATGTGGGTGGTGAGTGTGTGTGTGTGGGTGCGCGCGTGTTTGTGTATGTGTGCGTGAGTGTGTGTGTGTGTGTGTGTGTGTGTGTGTGTGTGTGTGTGTGTGTGTGTGTGTGTGTGTGTGTGTGTGTGTGTGTGTGTGTGTGTGTGTGTGTGTGTGTGTGTGTGTGTGTGTGTGTGTGTGTGTGTGTGTGTGTGTGCACCAGCCTGCATTACGACCGTCAAGAGAGATAGAGAGATGGGCGAGTGAAAAAAATACAAACGTATTTCGCAAACAGCCAAAGAAAAAAACTTGCTCTCCGAACGAATGGGGTGAACGTGACGCCTTATGGTGAGGAAATAGACCAGACCAGTTCCATGCTCTTCAGAATCGTTCCTTTTTTCCTCTTTTTCGCACCCTTCTCTTTCACTCTTCGCCACAGTGCTTTTTTCTCCGTTGTCTCCTTTTCTCTCTCTCTCTCTCTCTCTCTCTCTCTGTCTCTCGAGCTTCACTATATCCTCATCACTCTCCCGAGCTTCCTTCCCTCCCCCACGAATAATCTATTACCCCCATAAAGACTAACGCGAACGTATACGTCTTTCCGATCGGGAGCACACCCGAGGGGCAAAATAAATTTTCAGAACCGCGACAATTACGAGGAAACGGGGAAAAAACGGAAAATAGAGGATATGGAAAGAAATCGATGCCACCAGGGTGCGCGAAGCACGCAATTGCGAGCCGCATTGCGTCAATTGAGCGTTAAGTAATTGGCGGATTATCGAGGCCGGAGTATTGGTATATGATCTTTGCAGAAATGCTACCGTGCAAGAGAGAAAGAGAGAGAGAGAGAGAGAGAGAGAGAGAGAGAGAGAGATGTGGAAGTTGGTGCATACGAGTGACGAAAAAAAGGTGCGCAGCCACTCGCGTAGTGCAAGCCGAGTTTTGATTGCGGTCATGATTTATGAATAGTAATACGGCGTGCCGGTTCGTGGCCCCGCGTAAAGCAACCCCGGTTGCATAATGAATTGGGAATATATGGAAAACGCGCGGGGCACGGGTGCGGGGAGAAAAAGGGGCGGTAAATAGCGGGAACGAGGGTGCGAGGGTGGGCTTTTGCCGGACGAGAAACGGTGGAACAACCGCGAGATTATTAACTCCGCGGGCTGTACATTGCTCGATGCCTCTTTCCTATGAACGCAATGGCAAAAACACCCTCGAACGGGAGGGAAAGAGAGAGCGAGCGAGAGAGAGGGGGCGGGAGGGAGAGAGAGTGAATAGAAGGAGAACAGTATACACAAGAGGGCGTTGGTTAAATGGCGAATAATAGCTTAATTGCCTAGCTCGCACTCGTACATACGTATCTACACGAATCATTGAATCGGAGTGGCTCAATTATTCATTATCGTATATGGTTGAAAAAAATTGCACCGAGTTATCTCCGCACATGCCATTGTACTTCTTGATATTCAAGTTCATCGTCGAATTGTACATACGGTTCAGGCGTATCTGTTATAAAGATGAATCGCCCGTGCAGAAATGCATCGGGAAGTCCCTAGATCCTATCAGATCCTTGTACGGATTCGATGGGGACACCGCACGCAGGAAATCCACATTGGAATCCAAATGGATTCCGCGCTATTTCTCAATTCACTTTGTTTGAGCATTTTTAATTAGAAATTCTTGGATTTGGTAGGTCTACAAAAAAAATATCCTTTCGTGATGCCAAGTACAAATTTGTTGGTAAGTCCCAAGATGCACCCACATCTCTATAGGGATTTGTTAGGGACACCACACATAGGGAGTTCTCATGGGGATCCAATTGGATTCTGTACTGTTCCCCAATGAATGCCGTTTGAAAATCCTTACCACGTTCGAATCGCAAATGTGTGAAAAACCATGAGAAAATGTCGGTGTGTTGAAATATAACCTGCGCGCTTCGTCAACATGTACGTGTGTGCTGATCTTATGTCAGAGTGCTGTTGAACGTATCAGTACATTTCCCCGAAAACACTTCCCCGAATGACATTTCCCCGAAAACACTTCCACGAAAATATTTCCCCGAATCGACATTTCCACGAATGACACTTCCCCGAACGGCACTTCCTCGAAAAACAGTTCCCCGAATCGACACTTCCCCGACTCGACATTTCCCCGAATGACACTTCCCCGAACGGCACTTCCCCGAAAAACAGTTCCCCGAATCGACACTTCCCCGAAAAACAGTTTATTTGGGTCTGTTTGGGTTCCACGCACCCCACTATTCCAAGCACATCCGAGGTGCCCTGCGCCCACACCAGTGTTCCACGCAACCCACTATTCCACACGCACATTCGAGATGCCCTGCGCCCACAACAGTGTTTTACGCACCACAATATTCCACACGTACATTCGAAGAGCCCTGAGCCCACACCAGTGTTCCACGGACCCCACTATTCCCCACGCATATTCGAGGTGCTCTGCGCTCACACCCATTTACCCATTTTGACCCAATTTGACTTTGACTTTAAATAAATAACTTTTTCACTAATTCTTTCTTGTCATCTTATTGACCCTTTGTTTAATAATTTTTACCCATTTTGACTTTGACTTTAAATAAATAACTTTTTCACTCATTTTCGGGGAAGTGTCGATTCGGGGAACTGTTTTTCGGGGGAATGTCAATTCGGGGACGTGTCGATTCGGGGAATTGTTTTCGGGGAAATGTCATTCTGGGAAGTGTTTTCGGAGAAAAGTATGGGTACCGCTATTGAATAAGTAGCAAACGATAATTACAGTGGATTTTCAGTGTGGTGATTTAACCCTAGGACCCTACACTATCTGTACGAAACAAATAACCTATACTGCGGTTTCGCATACCTCCAGGACTTCAAATCAATGCTGCTAACGAACTGTTTGTCATAGAGAGATCTTGAGATCGAACGCTCGAGAAGTGGCGAATGGAATAAACTTTGCGAGAAAAACCTAATATAAATGTATCACCGTGAAAAATGCGATTGAACAAAGCAAGAAAAATGATGTTAGCATTGCTCACCAATAATGTGGGGTTCGAGGTACCCATGTGTAGGGTCCTAGGGTTAGATCTATTTTTATAATATACTTTTTTAATAGATTGATACTTTTTTAAGATCCACTCATTTTGCATACCTATATATTTCGTTTAGAAAATTCAACATACAGAATGCGATGGGATCCATCAACAATCGCATCGGATTCTATTCGATAACGTGGGAATGATTTAGGATCCAAATTGGGTTCGTACATTCGGGGAATCCCGACGAGAATCCAATGGTGATAAGAAAGCGAAGTTTTAGTATAGAGATCCAATGCGATGACTCATTGGATCCCTATCAGAAAATAGGGACAAGTATGGGAATCCAAATGAACACCTACGACTATTTCTGCAGGGTCATCTATAGTGAAAAATAAGAATATTTACTTTTAGTGCAACAATAAAACTTTTGTATGAACCGGTGTGATGGTCTAGTGGTTAGCGTGCCTGCCAGAGGATTGGGAGATCGCGGGTTCGAATCCCCGTCTCGTAGTCTCGGAGAAAAATAAATACGGGTGTGACGTAGCTCCAGTTTTACACGGATGTCACGCAGAGCGGTTGTGTTTGTATAGGTTTTCCGCAGTTAGAAAATTCAACGTACAGGATGCAATGGGATTCATGAAGAATCATATCGGATTCTGTTCGATAATAAGGGAATCCTTCAGGATTTGAATTTGATTCGTACATTGGATTCCAATGGGGAATCCCGATTAGAATCCAATGTCCGAGCTTGACGGTTCGGTATAGGGATTCAACGTGACGACCCATTGTATTCCTACAAGAAGTAGCGGTAAATACTTACAAGTGGGGCTCCAGCTAGAAAAGGCGTTTAGAAATTCTGTACCGAGTCGATGTATTTCAGGGCACTTTTTTTATAATATTTAAGTCGGGGGAAGACAATTTCAACCCTTATTTCAAACCCCAATCGTTTTTTTTTTACCTTTTTAAAGGTATGGAGAAAAAAGCTTCGGTAACATCAAGTGCGTCAAATGACATGGGTTTAACCCAAACAAATTAGAGTAAATATACAGAAATGGTATTTCAAAAATCGAATATTTTCCGGAAATATGTTTTTTTTCTTAATAAAATACCCGGCCCCCATCATAAAAAAAACATATTTTCATACTACAGAATAGCCCCGAACACGTGAAAAAAAAATGTGGAGCCCATTAACTGGAGAACCTCACTTGTAAATATTTACCGAAGTAGGGACATGTATGGGAATCCAATTGGATCCCTACGACAATTTCGGCACGGGTCGTCATCTCGTCGGCTAAAAAAAATGTGCCAAATTTGCTGTACGGACGGATCATTTTTCTTGGATCATTGCAGTAAACCCAAACGAACGTGCCCAACGGGTATTCGCGTCACTGAACGAGCGAACGGTCCTATCTACGAAAAGTATGTCAAAGTTCGCGCTGTTGCAACGTCATGCAAATTCTTTGCCATTCTTTGCTTTCGTTCGGATTATCACTCCAAATGATTGGATCATCATCCAAATTCATCTCTACCCCAAATTAAACTTGTCACCCTCGAATAACGATGCCAAATAAACGTTCCAGTAAACTTTGTAGCCCAAAACCACAAAACAAACTTGGGCCTTGAAAAAAATCATCCTCTACTTCCGACGATACGACTTCAACATTTTAAACTTTTTTCCATTTCTGTACAACTCCACCTCGTTCGCTGCTCCCATACGCTTCGATCTGGGATCGTGAGTCTGATAATTTTTCATCTGCAAGTCTGATAATTTTAATAAAATAATCATCATCTGCAAGTCTGATAATTTTTTTTCTCAACTTATCGTTATTTCGTTTCCTTCAATCGCTCGTAGCTTCTGACGTTCCTCACAACGGAAATACATTTTTCGCGCATTTAGCGCGAGGATCCCGTCGACGAATTAAACAACGAAATGAGCCGTGAAACGGAAACAACACTGTGGCTCGAAGTACAGAATGTCTGGTGTGCGGCGGAAAAGGTTGCGAAGGGAGGTTGCGCCCTCGATCCCTGGGTATACGCCGCCGGTAGCCGCGAATGGCAATAACGATTTATGCAAATAAACGGTCATGTACTATACATACATATATATGTGTGTGTGTGTGTGTGTATATATATATATATATATATATATATATATATATATATATATATATATGCCCACTGAATGTGCATGCGTGACCCGTATATAGTGATGTACACTCTGAAACGTGCATACATACATCTAGACATATGTGCATGCCTACACACATATACAGGGTGTCCTGTTATGAACGGATAATCCTGCAACTGTCGATAGCTCAGATCATGTCCTACTACATGTTGGAATTTCAGTTTAGTAAAAGTCCCACGGTTTTAAAGATAAAAATCATCGGCTTTTGGTTTTTCGCATGCCATTTCTACAAATGATAACTTTTTTCACCCGTTTTTTAAAAATACTTTTGGTTATTTATTTTATCTAGAATAGTCTTCTTTTTAACCTTAAATGTTAAGGAAACTTTATGAAAAAAGATCTTATGCAGAATTTTTATACAAACGAAATCGAACATATGACTTTGATAGTCTGCGGTGTCAAAAAAATGTACCACGCATGTCGTGCACATTACTTTAAAAAGTTGCTTAGCTATTTTCGAATCGTGTCATTTGTAGAACGCGCATGTCATTTGTAGAAATGACATGCGCGAAAACCAAAAGCAGATGATTTTTTTCAAAAAATAACATAAAGCCCAAAATCGCCAAAACTGTGAGACTTTGACAAAAGTGAAATTCCGGCATATAGTAGGACATGATCTGACCTATCGACAGTTTCAGGGTTATCCATTCATAACGGGACCAGAAAAGTGACGTCATAACGGGAAATCTAGATGCCTCGCATCAAAACCTATCCGAATCACCCCCATGTATATTCCACGATCTTTTTCATCGATTTTACGATCTTTGCATCGTTGGTAAGCAACGAAAATCCTTTTCAATTCCTTATTTTCATTATTATCGGAAGTTATATTTTATACAATTAAAATATAGATCGCTAAATGAGGATCCTAAAAAAATGAGCGCGTGATTTTTATAGGTCAAATCAGCCAAAGGACATTGGAAAAATTAAATAAAAAAAATCGTTGCTTTCCAACGATGCAAATTTCTTGATTATTCTTTTTTAGCTTTCGACAAAAAAGCATTTTTCTCTTTTGTGTTTCGACTTGCCGCGCGATTTTTCCTACTTGTGTTACCGTTATGACGTGCACTGGTGAGCAATAAATCAACGACTAATTGAACAGTACCGTTAGATAGCTTAGTCTTAGATTTTGACCAAAAGATAAAAGAATAGGTTCGTGACGATTAGTCACTGAAGTTCCGACAAAAAAAAATACTTATTTTAACCCTTCGCGGCCACACGCTCGGATTATAACACGCTGGCCACAGGGGGTCGCAATGACCCCAGCCATGTTTCAAACGATTGCCGGGTTGACGGTATCATTCCGAATGACTTATAAAAAAATCAGGATATTAGTTTGAACATGCTAGGATGTGGCATTCTCGGTATTATATTTTTATCGAATTTTGAAATGGCGGAAAAAAGCTGGAAGGGGTCAATGCGCAAAAGAGTCCTTTTTTACTTTAAAAAATCATAAGACTTTCAATTTTCAATTTTTTTTTTTCATAAAATTTTAGGTTTCTAGTCTTGAGATGTGATAGTTTAACCCTTTGAAGTATACATTTTTTTACGTGCACGTTTTTTTGTACTTTCGTTATTGATGACACTCGCAACGTGAAAAATAAAAATTCAGTAGGTATGTTTTAGGAGTTATTGAAGTCCTACGAACCTTGAAACGCATTTACTACCGCCATATTTGATTAAAAAACACTTTTGAATCGTCAAAATCTGAATTGAATTGGGTGCAACACTAACAAAAAATGCTCCATAGTGGGAAATAGTTTAAGGAAAAAATAGTTCCACGTTCGACCCTAGTCTGTACTAACAGCGGTTATGCCAAGGCACCATTAGAAGGTAGGCCAGTCGCTGTGGCCGCCAACAACTTATAATAGTAATTTTGGCTTAAAATTGTGCTTGGGGTCATTTTGACCCCGGTTGACTATGGAGAGTCAAATGACTCCCAATGGCTTTTAAAAACTTCTGAGAGGAAAGTGCATATATATAAAGCATATATGAAATAAAAAATAAAAACCGATGCTACGAAAAAGTTCGAAATAAAAAATGTAATGCTTTTTCTTGAAAACTAAAAAAAAGTAGGCCGCAATAGGGATTCTACCATATTAATACAAGGCATTTAGATGATTCTTCGGGCCGTCACTTTCCGTACCACCCTGTACATCGCAATTGTGACAAATACATGTGTGTATAAAAAGGACATTTTAAACCCATTATTCCCATGTAGCGTAGGCTATTAGCTCATTCGGTTGTTGTGAACACAGTCCTCAGTATCTTTCAAAACGAATCGTTGTTCCTGCATTCGGGGTGGTCCCCGAACTGACCTATACTAGATACGTTTATTAAAAAGCGCTTTCGAAGCCATATATGTTTATATAGCGTTGAGTGTCGGGACAATGGGCTCCTACGAGAAATGTCCACGCATTCGAATGTCCTTAAAATTACTGTTCCCCATATATATGCCTATACGAAGCTCATTGTATGCTAGTGAGTTGGGCGTGGCCGCGGAGAGGGCACCCACCGCAGCCGGCGATACAGATAGGAGGAGGCTAAAGCTATGGGGAAAGTAGAGGGTATTCTGATTTACGTCGGCTCACAATCAGCCGACTCGGACGTCCCGCAAACGTACAACCGCCCTCCCCCTTCCTTTCCCCCGCCAAGTCGCGTATG
>OZ023314.1:26413404-26448404 GCA_964007375.1 Ophion obscuratus | reverse complement strand
TGCTGCATGGCCCACTGGTGTAGGTAGTTCTGGCAACTAGGGTGATCTGCAACAAATAAAAGGTACTATTAGTACAATAATAACATTTCCGTATGGCCGGGTACTTTTTGAAATTTTTAAAAATTATGCATATTTTGACCAGCTGTACGCAAGCGAAAATAGCAAGTTGTAGAAAAAATATCGATTTACGACAAAAAAGAACTTCTATCATTTGTTATTAACAAATGTATATACGTATTTAAAAAATCATTTGATTATAGGTAGAAAAATGTTCTAAATTATGCTCTATCTACAATTGAAGTAAAACGGACGGATAGATTTTGAGGTACGAGTACACCGTTTCATAAAACACAATTTCGAGAAAAACGCAAAAGGAGAGGAAAATCGGAATGAGGCGGATTATATTATCTCTTATTGCGAATTAATATTAAGATACCGAGATGCAAAACTATGCAATAAAAATCGCATCATTGTCATTTCAAGCTCATGCAGACCCCTGACGACATCTTAAATTTATTTAAATATATATAAATATGGAACTATGATAATATTCATAATTTTAAACTCTAATAAAAATATAACATTTAGAAATTATATTTATAATTACATTTAAATGTTATATTTCTATTAGAGTTTAAAATTATGAATATTATATATATATATATATATATAAATAATTAAATATATATATATATATATATATTTGCAAAATAAACTTTTACTTGTATCTAAATGTTATATTTTTATTAGAGTTTACAATTATGAATATTGTCATAGTTCCATATATATATATATATATATATATTATATGCTATATTATTTATGTTATATTTTTATAATAGGGGTTATATAACTTGAGACTTGCCGATTCATAAGGCATGTAATAAAAAAAATAGCGAGACGCTGACAAATAAACTTCGTAATTGTATCCTCTACACTTGATATATCTTCCACCCTGTCACATGGGAATCCTTTCCGTTGAATCCCATTTTTCTTATCACCGAGAGTATTTTTTAGAACTGACCTCTCGATAAGCATTGCTATAAAAAGCAAAAAAAATATCACCAAACCACATGTCAAATTTAGTTAGACAGAGGTTCCCCCTTACTGCATTTTTATTTATTTTCATCTCAAAATAGGGTAAAAGTGTTTCGGCCGAGGAAGCGACCCACGTCTATAAAGCGTAGATGTTGTTCATGAGGGCTTTCTCTGCAAATTTTGAGCCCTTAGCAGGTATATCGTGCCCGGCTTCCCGGAGCATAGACAGTGAGATATTCCCCTATCCTTGCCCTACTTAGAGTATATTGCGTTAACGTCCATTAACGTCCGGAGTATCATTAATTACATCCCAGTGTTCTCCTTCATTATCGTACTATCCGACGCGTCCAGGCTCACTAGATCTCCCGTCTCCTGTCTCTCTCCCTAACTATCTCTTTCCTCTTCTCGCAGACGTGCGAGAGAGAGCCTACCTCTCTTTCTCACACTTCCGCTCTTCAAAAGATTGTCTCCACATTATGTACCTACTCTTCTCGTCTTACGACTTTACTCGCCCACCTGTAAATTAACGGAGATGACAAATACGAGAAAATGAGCTGAGCAAAAAACCTCGTGCTGTACTTCTTTTTCACCGAATGTCATATTTTTGTTCAATTCCGTTATTTTATCAATAACATTGTTTGCATCGACTTTTATCCCGTACGCTGATTTTTTGTTGGATTGAAAAAATAATTACCCGGAGTTGGTAAAGCGTCCTTCATATTGGATCCTCGTGAAACATATGCTCGATTAACTGACAAAGAACATCATTCAAATGTCCGCCGTCGATTGTGTTGATACTCATATATATGATAAAGCATTGAAAACTATTAGACACGTATTTTTTTTATCTGCGGAAAAACGGTTTTACTGGGAGGAAACCACCCCTTAAAGAAAGGCGCGTTGGGGGGTGGTTTTGCAGTGTCACCCACTAGCAGTCCACTGATCTAAATGAAACAAAAACCAAAATTCTTCTAATGTGAAGCGATGAAATTTCCACTATAGAATAATTGAACAAAAATTAAGGGGTGAGATGCTTCTGTTTGAGGGGTCGTTTCCTCCCTTAAAACGTTTTTCAGCAGATGAATAAAAACGCGTCTTACAGTTTACAATGCATAATCACATATGTGAGTTTCCAAAAAGTCGAAGACGGATACGTCAGTGATATTCCTTGTTTGTGGGACATTACGTGGGCAAATATAATTGATTTTAATTTCCGTCAGATGCCGCGCCTCAACTTGTATATAAGTTCATCGAGCAAACCATTCAGCCGGGACCATCGGTATCCCTCAAGTGCATAGCCACAGGCAATCCAACGCCACACTTCACCTGGACCCTCGATGGATTTCCACTTCCGCAAAACGACAGGTAAGCAACGAAAATGGCAAAGAGATTTTTCAAATAACCCGTGCAGGAATTTCTTGGGGAGTCTCCAAATCCTACCACATCCCTATAGGGGTTTGATAGGGACCTCGCACTCGGGGAGTCCACATTGGAATCCAAATGGATTTCGCGCTATTTTCCGATTGACATCGTTTGAGAAATTTTATTTGAAATTTTCAACCGGAATTTGATGGATCTTGGAAAAAAAGTATCCTTTCGTGATTCGGTGCACAAATTTGTTGGGAAGTTCCAAGATGCACCCACATCTCTATAGGAATTTGCTAGGCACACCGCATATAGGGAGTCCTCATTTGGATCCAATTGTATTCTGCACTGTTCCCCGATGAACGCCGGTAGAGAATTCTTATCACATTCGGATCGAAAAAATGTGAAAAGTCACTAGAAAAACCTCGGCATGTTGAAACATAACCTGCATGCTTTATGAACGTGTACTTCTGTGGAGTTGTAATGTCAAAGTGCAGTGAAGTAAATAAGCGACGATAATTACAGTGGATTTTCAGTATGGTGATTCGAGTCGATTTCTAAGATGTACCTTTGTAAGCGATTTGCACTTTCTTGAGACAAGATTCATACTTTTTTGAAATCCACTCATTGTGGATGTTATTGTATACGTTGTCTTGTATATCTAGATATTTTTTAGAAAATTCAACGTACAGAATGCGATGGGGTCCATCAAGGTTGGTATTGGATTCTGTTCGATGATGTGGAGATCCATTAGGATTCAAAATGGATTCGTACATCGGATGCTAACGGGGAGTCGCGATTAGAATCCAATGTACGAACGTGACGTTTCAGTATAGGAATCCAATGCGATGACCCATTGGATGTCTGTTCCAATGGGTCATCGCAATCCAATTGAATCCTTTAGTATTACATTTGGATTCGTAGATTGATTGCCAATGGGGCGTCGCGATTAGAATCCAATGTACACGCGTGATGTTTCGGTATAGGGATCCAGTGCGATGACCTGTTGGATTTCTGTTAGGATGTATGGACAAGTATGGGATCCAATTGGTTCCCTACGACAATTTCTGCACGGGAATACGAGAGATTCTGTTAAAATCGACTACTCAACAATCACACTTTTCTTCAAATCAGATAATAAACAAGAGCAATGACTGAGGATCACAAATGTGGATTTAAATAAACATTCCTTATTCCCCAATATTTAATTGAAATGAACGATGTACCACGCTGCGTGCAAGTCCAAAAAAATAACTAAAAATCCTCAATTCTCTGAGATTCCTGACATTTCGGGAAAAAAAACAAGTGTCATTTCGCGCACTTCTAAAAGAAGAAAGGACTCCACTTCTGCTCGAAATGCCAATCGTCTTGAAGACAAGTGCCCAATGGGATTTTTACCGGTTGAGTGTCTTTCACCTTGCCTTAAGAGGCCTCCAGCCCTACGAACGTTAAGGGATGCTGACTTTTTTTATAGCCGTGGATTCGCCAGTTCATAATTAAACTTCGGTTCCCACGAGTTCTAGTACAAACGCAGACAAACCCAAACAAACTCTCATCCGACGTATCTACGCCTATAAAAAAAACGAATTTCAGTGTCCATCAACATCAATCGATGAATCGCTCGACCCTTGTCAAGTGTTTGTTCTATCAAGACGTTTACAACATCTTCACGTCTCAAACGTCCCTACGACTAATAGTCCGGTAAAAGAGACGAAAACCCAGCACTTTTAGCGTAGAATTAGAGTTGTGACTGAATCTAGATGGTTGTGTTCTAAAAATAACCCCGATGAAGTGTTGCCCCTCAACTCGCCCCAACCCTAAGAAATAGGGGTTGAAAACTTAAAAACGCCGTATCTCGATCATTAATAGCCCGATCAAAAAATGTTTCAAACAATAGTTGTTTGGAATAATAAAATACATATAAAGTTATCTAACGTTCAACCCCCTATTTTTGAAAATATTGGCACAAAAACGATTCGAAAATATATCCCTGCGTCGACATATAGGGGGTTGAACGTCAGGTAACTTTATACCTATTTTATTATTCCAAACAACTTTTGTTTAAAACATTTTTTGATCCGGCTATTAATTATCGAGATACGGCGATTTTTCACTCTTCAACCCCTATTTCTTAGGGTTGGGGCGAGTTGAGGGGCAAAAATTCATTGGGTTTACTTTCAGTATGCAACCATCTAGCTCTAATAAAAAATCCGAATTCGACGATATAAGTGCTGGGTTTTCGTCTCTTTTAACTGGACTTTAAGGGGCTATACCAATTTGAACGCTGAAAAATTTGGGTGATTTTCAGGATTTTTTTGGAAGAAAAGTATTCAACTGAATGTTTCGGAAAATTAAGGATATATTTGGCTATATTTGACGTATATTACATAATTTTTTCATACAAAAATATTGAGATCCAAGCGACTTATGCACTGCCTTCGTAGGCGCCAAAAAAAAGTTCCTCCACTGCTGACATGATTCCGGCCGATTGAGCAGCTGAAACCGAAAAAGGAAAAAATGTCGTTAAACTGCAAGGTATTTCCTGTACAATGACGTAGGATTTTCGAAAAATATCAAAATCTAACAAAATGGCGTAGTTATGAAAAAAAAAGTCTGTTTCCTTGCCTATAAAATGGTCGTTTCCTTCAATGCCAAATCGTCAATTTTCATCCAATCAAAAATATGTTACGACATTGTGGAGTAAATATATTCAAGAGTACTCAGTTCAAATTTTAAGTCAATCGGATAATTGCTTTTTGAGTTACAATGTCAGCAAATTTGAAAAATCTCATTTCGAGAAAAATGCGTTTAAAGATTTAACTATCGATTTTTGCAAGATAAAATGATATTTATAATAAAAACTGCTAATCATCTATACCTGGCCCATACAATGTCTGTCAAAAGAGGCAATAAAATCGATTTTTTGAAAGCGCCACACTGGTCTAGTCCCTTAATGTACTCCCAAAATGTCAGTCGCCCGGACGCGACTACATATGGGAATATCCTTGATCTGCTCGGATTATCCCGCAGTCCTATCCGGATTAGCCATGAAACAGACAAGTACCGTCGTATACACCCACACAGATACCCACCGTTATTAAATATCACTAACTGTCGTGTTTCAGGTTCATGATCGGTCAGTACGTGACCGTGCATGGTGACGTTATATCGCACGTGAATATAAGCGCCGTGAGGGTCGAGGAGGGCGGTGAGTATCGTTGCTCGGCCGTTAATAGGGTCGCCAAAGTCCATCACTCGGCACGTCTCAACATTTACGGCCTCCCTCACGTACGTCCTATGGGCAAATACGCGGCTGTTGCCGGTGAGACAACAGTCATCAAATGTCCCGTCGCAGGATTCCCAATCGCCAGTATAACGTGGGAAAAAGGTCAGTATTGTCAAGCTTCCCGATTCGAATACATCAATAATCGGTGTTGACGTTTGCATCCTTGGAATGAGTAAAAATATTTTTTGCTGAAAACATTTTTTTCGTGTTCTTTTTTATTATCCAAAATTGTAGAATTGAAAAATGATTTTCATGAGGATAAAAAACATCGATATTAGAAAAAAGATTACATGCCAACGATACAAAATTCAACGTCTTGATAATACGTAATGATATGACCTTGTTGAATTAAGTGAGCATAAATCGTTTTTGCGGTTTTGTCTTCCATAAACGAAGGACACAATTGTGACGGGCCGAAAAGGGGTCGCTTTTACCAAATTTTTTTGCGTGCCAGATTATTCATTTGTGTTTTGGAAAAAAAATATACGTTATTAAGCATAAATTGAACTTATTTCGTGTATATTTTTATTTGAAACAATTGAAAATTAACAACGTTATTGAGGTATAACAGAGCCTCTGCATAAAAAATGTGGTCCAACGGCAGAATCGATAACTTGACGATAGTTGGTCAAAAAAATGAAAATAAAAAAGTTTTCTTATCTATATAAATGTAGCTCCCGTTGTACGTAGTCGTTTTTCGAAAACAAATTTTTACAAAATGGCGGTCGTTAAAAAAGTGTAATTTTGGGGAAATTTTTGTATACATTCGGAGGCTTTAAAAATACTAAAATGCAGAAAAACCCTACGTACTACGTGAATAGCTACGGCAATTGTGAAAATTTCGGTTTTTTTTTAAATTGACAATGGGACAATTATAGCTAGAATTATGATTCCAGATAGATCGAGAAAAGTCGTTTCGAGAAACACGCGATTGAAAATGTTAGCATACGTAAATCGTTGAGCTACCTGCTCTCACTAAATCGTTTGTAACTTAGTCAACTTTTAATATTTTAACTTGACATTTTTTCACATATTTTTAAACATGTATACTTCGAGAGAATGCGGACGAAATCGATTATTTTGACCCGCCACAGTCGTGTCTCGCCTTAAGGGGTAAACGTACTCCAGCTCTTCAAAAAAAGGCTAACTTCAAGATTTTCTAGTGAATACGATGGGAGCAGTAAAAAATGGAATTGGAAAACTTTATTATACATAAGGCCCGTCCATAAATTACGTCATTTTAAAATACGTGGGGGTCTGGGCATTGGATGACGGTAACGATAATTGGATTATGACATAGGATAGGAAGGATAGGATGATTTGGGGAGGGGGATCGAAAATCAGCAAAAATCGATGACGTAATATATGGACGGCCCCATAGTTTTTAGTGTACGAAACATTTTTTAAATAATTTTCGCGGCCAGAAAGATTTCTCTCGTAGTTTTCAACCTAGAACGAAAAACCAATAAAACCTTTCAAATGTATACAAAAAGTTATGAAACTGCGAATGGAAACGAGAAAATCCCTTCATAACAAAAAGTCGTGCAGATTTGAATGAAAACTTCCATTTTGTGAGCAAAAAATCACATGACTAATTGATTATACAAAAAAAAGTTAATAACCAATCGCGAATTCCGTGGGCCGTTCCATAGAGAATGCATCTGCGAAGATACGTTCAACATTTTTAGTGAAACGGTGCATATTTAGCTATGTTACGTTTCCAGTGAGTTTAAAAAACATTATTTCGAGAAAAACGCGTTTAAATTTCAAACTAACATTTAACAATATAATATTTCGATTTACCTTCAATCCGCAATAACAGCACAATACATTTGGCGTTCCAAATTCTTCCTGTTCTTTTCTGGTCGATTTCATCGTCAAGCAGCTTTTGCAGCATCAGTTAGCAGTCGCGTCAGAAATCGCACTGCACTGAGGCAAGAGAGATCGATGCGCGCAGCGGGGTGCCGCGACAATACAAAAAAAAACCTCTTTAGCATTCTTCCAACTTATAAAACCTGTTGTTTCTTCTTTTCGAAAACCTAAAGTATTCTTTTATTTAAAAAAATCGATTCTAAAAAATCCTCGAGTAACTTTACTTCTTAATTATTATTATTTCAATTTCCATCGTCACTAGCCCAAAGTCATTATATCTCCCACAAAAAAGACAACAGCGATCACACAAGAACCGTCAGAATTCCGTAAGAATTCCAACATCAATTAAAATTTTACTCGCTCAAACAGTACATTTTGGACATCCCTTATCACCGTTAGCCTAAAGTCATTATAGCATCCCTTATCAAAGAGACGAGCGATCGTAAAGGCCTTGACAAAGTTCTTCAAGAATTCCACTGTAAATTAAAACTTCATTGGGTCCAGGCGTGTTTTTGTTCTCTCTCTGCAAAATCACGTTGATGACGTCGACGGACGTGGACAAGACGAGAGACCCGAGAGAAACAGTTGTTGACTCGTTTAGAGTTCGTGGCTAGGGAGAAAAGACTTATCGACCCTTTTTTTTTAACTGGCTCTTTTTGGGAGTCTGAGGTACCAGCTACAGTATGTGCTCTTGTCCTCTCTCTTTTTTTCGCTCTCCCTCATTCCATTTGTCTTACGAGCTTATAAGGGAGAGAAAAGTTTTTCTTGAATGTACTCTATCGCTGGCAAACTGGTCTCTCACTTGGTCTCCGGAGTTAACTTCATCTCAACCTCTCTCTCTCTCTCTCTCTCTCTCTCTCTCTCTCTCTCTCTCTCTCTATATATATATATATATATATATATATATATATATATATATATATATATATATATATATATATATATATATATATATATATATATATATATATATATATATATATATATATATATATATATATATATATATATATATATATATATATATATATATATATATATATATATATATATATATATCCTCGTAATGATGAACTCAAGTTCTCAACGATACTTTTTGAACCGTGCGAGAAAGCTAGAGGGAAACTGGTACATTCCCTTTTCCTGCTATTGCCGTGAAACTTTTGCAAACCCTTTTTTCACACCGCACAGTTCGATACACGTACTACGTGCCACATAATACTTACAGCTGCATATAAAAGTCACAAGTCCGACGTCCCGTGTAAAACACTGTTTGGAAAAGTTATATACCCCTCGTTGTCATTGGCAAAGAAAAGTCTGAGAATAAAAAGACCAGCAAAAACGCATTTTTCCAAGTTTCGTCGCTGACAGGAATCGCGAGAAGGTTTTTCACCGACGTCCCAACAGGCACGGAGTGACATCGGAATCGTATTTAGAAGATCGCGAACCTCCTTTTTCCGTTCGTTTTGAAAGAAAAGTTTCTTGAGAGAGTTACCGTACAGTAAATTTTTGATAATTCTAGACAGGGTTGTTTTTGCACAGATGTTTCTAGTGCATTTCCTAGTTATTTTCTTGTCGTTTATAATAATTTTGAAATTGGCCATTTCAAAATTGCCGTGTCGTATTTTCTAGTCATTTCTGATAATTGAGAAGTGGGCAATTTAAAAATCGCTGTTTCTTTTTTTACCAGTTATTTCTCATCATTGTGATATTAGCAATTCAAAAATCGCCGTGTCGTATTTTCTAGTCATTTCTGATAATTGAGAAGTGGGCAATTTAAAAATCGCTGTTTCTTTTTTTACCAGTTATTTCTCATCATTGTGATATTAGCAATTCAAAAATCGCCGTGTCGTATTTTCACGAGGGCACAGGGAAACTGAGGAAAACCTGAAAAATTGCCACTCCGTTTGCGTGGCGTAAAAACTTTCGCCGATGATGAATTACTGGAGGGAACAGAGCTAAGGAAATTGATGCATCGACGTTATAGTCGGATATATATATATATGTATATATATATATATATATATATATATATATATATATATATATATATATATATATATATATATATTATCTACTCTTTCCAGACGATCAACCTCTGCCGACGAATCGACGACAGGAAGTCTCGTCAAATGGTACACTCGTTATTCGGCAAGTCGACAGTAAAACTGATCCCGGGGCCTACACGTGTACAGCGAAGAACAAGCAAGGCCGCCTGGACTCACAAACCGTTCACATCGAAGTCAAAGGTAGACAAGAAGAAACAATGTTTTTCAATTTATTCTCAGTTTCGTGCGATGAAAAAGTCATGTCGAAGAAATGATAATGGAATACCATGGATGTGGTCCTCGAATTGAGAGACTTCTGAATTTCGATCACGATATTATCATGCCAAAACTCAACAGCACAGTATTTTCAACCAATAATGTTGAAAAATTATTAACGTAAAAACTCCTCACGATATTCGAATTTTATCGCACTTTTTTCCAGAAATATTTCATAATTTCCAAATGAACCCAAATAAACCCAAATTAAATTGAACTTACAATTTTCTCAAAAATATTTTCTATTCCTTTTAAACACACCCAAATGCATTTGATCGTACATTTTTCTAATTTTTATTTTTATAAGTCATGCCATACGAATTTTAACATACTTTTTTGCCGAAAAAATTAAATAAATTTGCCAAAGAAAATTAATAATTTTGCCAAAAATTAATCAACCCAAACAAAATGACTTTTTCTCAATATATATTATATATATATATATCATATTTCAATTAAACCCAAACGAACTTGAACATACGTTTTCCCAAAAATATTTCATAATTTTGCCATCAATATATTTTTCAATAAAACCCAAACGAATTTTATCATACTTCTTTCCTAAAAATATTTTTTATCTTTATAAATAATGCCAACCGAACTTTAGCGTACTTTTTTGCCAAAAAATAAATAAAAATTTGGCCAAACATATTTACTAAGCCCCAAACCAAAGTGAAATTGATCTTACTTTTTTCCCAAAATGATATGCATTTTTTTCAAATGAACCTGAACGAACTTAAGCGAAATTACTTTTTCCCAAAAATATTTGACAATTTTGCCCATAAGCCGGAGCAAACCCAAACGAATTCTGTCGTACGTTAATTTACCTAAAAATATTTGTTAATTTTGCAAGTAATGCCAAACTTACTTTTTTACAAAAAATACTTTCTATTTTTAATATCGACACGTCACTACTTTCATAGCAATAAACAGACCCTATAATCGTTAAGTAATTAAGTACAAAACCGGCTTTGATAATATGGGTCCAATCAGTTATCCTTTTGCCGTATTTTTTTCTCATCAGAGGAAAATCGCGTGCTCGTTAAAAAAAAAATTGTAGGGAGCATTTACTGAGGCTTCAGTCGAGAGGAAAGTCTCGCCGAGACTTTCTATCATTCGCCGGAGCTCTTGGGTATAGGGCGAGCCCTCGTGAAAGGGAGCAAAGAAAAAGGCGAGGAAGACCCGCGAGAGTTGATCTCTCGGCCCCCTCTCGGCCTCCTCTCATTCGTGGCAAAAGAGAAGCCTTTTTAAAGCCTTTCACAATTTTCGAATCGAGCCGCGAGCCTCCGACGCGTCGACGCTATCGAATTTCCTTGATTCCTGAATTAATTAAAGAGCAATCGGCGGCGAGAAGCGAATCTCGAAGCAAAATAGAAACGGAGATGGATCTCCGACTCGATACCGTGGGAGATCAAAATACACTTTGTTCGCTTGAAACTTTTATCTGTTTCTCCTCATTTTATTACAAGCTTTTATTTAACTTGACTATTATCTGTTTTTCCTCATTTTATTACAAGCTTTTATTTAACTTGACTATTATCTGTATTTCCTCATTTTATTACGAGCTTTTATTTAACCTGACTTGTTGTGAGATGCAAAACGAAAAATAGATATTCCACCCATTTCCCGACTACTTAGAGCTCTGAAATTTTGCAAATATGCCGCTCAGAGGTGATAATAAATGAGTCAACAAAAAAAATTCATTAATTCATTCATTAAAAAAAAATTACTTGACTTTCTGTGATATGCAAAACGGAAAAAAGATATTCCACCCACTTCCCGACTACTTTAGAGCTCTAAACTTTTGCAAACATGCATCTAAGAGGTGACAATTCATGATTAAGCGAAAGAAAAAAATTTGGACTGCAAAAAGCTAACAAGAAAGAGATCTTGCAATGATAAAGTGTTAGCAGAAATGAACAGAATGAGAAACATTGAACACAGGTACACTACATGGAAAGTGCATGAAAAAATATGAATTGGCTCTAAGCGCTCTCGAACCGCACAATCATTAAAAGGATCCAATAGGTAAAATAGGTCAAATAGCAACGTCCAATAGATAGTGAGCCAACATCTATGATAGATGCCACCTATCACATTTCTCCAGTAATTCTCCTGACAATCAACTAATAATAACTTCCGTTCGTTTGGAAGGATTAATCCCTCTTTGCAAAAATTTCAGAGCTCTAGTAAAATCAATTAAAGGCTAAAAAGTAGAAAAAAATTTGCATGAAAATGTTTTTCTAAAAGCTTTTATTTAATGTACTAAAAAGTAGAATATATATTTTTTACCAAGTCACCTATCTGACTATAAATGAAATCTTGGGGCGCTCGAAATTTTGACATATAATCTTTAATTTACATAAATCCGTTAACATATCACCTGTATTTAATTTACTGAAAAACAACCTTAGATATCTTAACTAAAAATCCTGAAACTGTGTATAAACGTGTGATAATAATTTCTCTAATTACTATTGTGCCAAATTGAATACGGTTAATGAAACTGAATTCATCAAATGTATTAAATATTCAAACGGTTGAACGCCCCGAGCTTTTATTTATAGTCACATATAGGTGACTAGGTAAAAACAATTATTTTCTACTTTTTAGTAAGGTAAATGTCCCAATATTGAACAGCTAAGGATCTGGGGGATTGAATTCGGTGAGAACAAAATATAACATCAAGAAAAAACCATCGCTTTCATGTTCAAATGATACTTTGACATTTTTGCTTTCGAAAAATCATCCTTTAAATTATTTTAAAATGATTTCAAATGAAAAAAATAATAACAATGTGAAGCATGCAAATTTCCCAATTATTGAACGCTGGAAGTGCCTATGTCCCTAATATTGAACAGGCATGGCCCAGTTATTGAACACTCTCGAGAATTCTTTTTCCGTTCTGAAAATATTATTTTAGGTACAATATTAAGAAATAAAAGCAAATTGAAACACTTTAATAATCTTTTATTAATCATGTAAAAATACAAAAATATATATTTAGTCTCATGTGACAGGTTTTTGGTTCATTCGCATTTGGTTTATTTTTGCTTTTCAACTCGAACTTTATTTTATTTTTATTTTCAGCTTCCTCGTTTTTATCTTCTGTTTTTGTTTGATTTTGTCGTAGCTTGGCTCCCTGAAATATCGGAGAGCAAAAAATATTGAACATTACATTCGTATTTTTAGGTTACATTTAGGTTATATTCTCTTTTTACTTTTCTTTTTATGTTTATTGCACGAAAATACAAATAAAAAATATCATTGACGATCTAAGAGTTATTATTAAATGAATGAAGGTAAGTTTATTCAGGAACTTACAGTTTTTGTTTGAATAAATCCGATTCACACGATCTGTCACACGTTAACTGTCTCGATGTTTTGATGGGTTTAATGACGCCATCTTGAAGAATTCGAGTGTTCAATAATTGGGACACACTGCATTTTCTATGTCTCAATGATCGAACATCGTATTTTTTAGCAAATAATTAATTTAAAAAAATTAATTGTTATTTGTAACAAATTTTCTCAGGAACCTGAAACGCCTTTACATTTTGAGATGCGACAATTTTTGAATTTTCATGCCCTTCCGCATGAAGCGGCGCGTCTTAGCAAAAATGATAAGCAGTTAGCACGAGACATCAAATCGGGTCACCGTTGCTGATTAAATAATTTTTTCTCTATTAATTAAAGCTTTTTTGCACAAGTAAGGTATCATTTCGATAGCTAAAAGTTCCATATATGTAATGAAATTTTTATAAATAAGTAAATGCATACAGTTGAATGAGAAATAATCAAAATACAAGATAGTGTTCAATAATTGGGACATTTACCTTATATTAAATAAAAGCTTGTTAAAAAAATTACACATATTATAAATTCTTCTCTTAACGTTTGGGCCTGCTCGGGATGTGTTTTTCGCGTGAACGTTGAAACTTGCAGCCTTTGGAAGGCTTTATTTATAAGGCCTTTTATTTATAGTCACACATAGGTAACTTGGTGAAAAATAATTTTCTACTTTTAAGTACATTAACTAAGAGCTTGTTTAAAAAAAATTACATATATTATAAATTCTTCTCGCAACGTTTGGGCCTGCTCCGGATGTGTTTTTCGCGTGAACTTTGAAACTTGCAGCCTTTGGAAGCACTCCCCATCAGGCAAAAAAGCACGTTAATATCACGCTCCCATCGTTCTTTCTTTTCTCGTGTTTCTTTTTTTTCCATCCTTTCTGCTTCCCTTTTTGACGGCCATTCAAACCAGGTGGCGTTCCGTTTTGTAGCAGCAAACTTGTCAAGCGTTCCCGGGCAATGCGGAGAAAAATTCACCGTGTCAGAGAGATGGAGAAGAAGAAAAAAACAAAATCGTGAAAAACGAGAGATTTCCGCCGACGAAAAAGGCCGGAGAGAGAACACACCACTCTGTCAAATAACTTCGTGTATAAACGTTTTTTATTTTCCAGCTGACTCGCGTCGGACGGACAGCAGCTTCGTAAAAACAAGAAAAAAAAACAAAGGAAAACTCGAGAATTCGAGATTTATACGCATGTGTATATACTGCTTTTATTCCGACTGTTTTCCCTGCCGATACAAGCGTAAAAAGTTTTTTTCCGATTCGAAACAGTTTTTCGTCCTTTTTAAATTCTTCCTGGCATATTGAATATCACGATTGGTTCATTATCACTGATGAACTTATCGATTATCTCTTGCTCTTGTGTAATCATTTTTGATAATATCGATGCTTTTGTGTCATACCGAACGAATTTAAACTTACTGTTTACGAAGGGTCTTGATTTCAACTGAATATTGTGCCGAATTTGTACATTTTTTCTGCCGAGTGTACGAAACGTTTCTTTCGCTGTTAGCAATAATGATGTTTCACATTTTCAGCTTTGTCGGAATTTGAGTCGAAGTTTGCATCGTTGGAACGCACCGAAAAATCTTTGCCATTTATTATTAATTTATTTTCTTATCCATAATCAATTTTCGCAGATTTATTTTGTAGATCTCAAACGATGGTAATAAAAATTGGGCGATGATCGTAGCTCAGAAGTGCCTAAAGAATTGGGTCATTAGTGGGGAGATCCCTTTAGGCAGCCGAAGTAAGCGAGTTCTCAAGATTTTTTTTGTGCCGAAACCACTTATTCTACGTAATTAAAATTTTATGTCATATTATTACAAGTTCTAATTTTACAAAAAAAATAATATTTAAAAATGGTGGCTGTACGACACTTGCTTCAGAGAGGGTTGCCGCCTGAGTTATTCCACGGCGTTCGACTTAGCGTCTGGTGCATTGATCTGAGACAACAGAGCCAAGCATTTTTAGATTTTTAAGACCCTCACGCCCTATGTGAATCAAAAAAAAATCAAAGAAAACTGAAGATTGGAAAAATGATACATTTTTTATTTTTGTAAATATTTTTCATGCATTCTTTATTATAGTATTTGTTGACGAAAGAGTAATTTTTTCGAAAATAAGTTTGAAGGACCTTTAGGTTCACAAATGAGGTAATTATGCTATCTAATAGTGTGCGAAACTTCAAAATGATCGACCCGATAACTTTTCAGTTATTTTGTAGGAGGTTCACGAAAAGGTGGCTTTCAGGAGAACGTACTTAAAGTTTGAAAACTGAAAAAATTTGCTAACCGGGAACATCGCTTAAGGGGTAAGGCCACTGTAACGGCCCAAAAAAAAAGGTTTTTTCACTAATTTTTTGCTCCCGAAATTGAAGGTATTTGAAAAAAAAACTTTTAATGGTGTTATCGGGCATACATTAAACTTTATTATAAAATTTTTTTACAGTAAAAAAAAACAAAATGGCGGTTCCACAGCTATCTTCCCGGGACATGTTTTGCTTCCAGGGCTCCGCGGCACGCAACACCACTGGTGCACTTTTGAATCTAGAACAAAAAAAAACCATTAATCTAGAGGGCTATAGCTAGAGAATGTCGATCGGATTTTAAAAAGTATCAATTTTTGTGGATTTGGCGTGCGTTTGAAAAAAAAATTGATTTTTGACGAAAAAAACGGCAAGTTTTTTGTTAATAAAAAATCAATAAATAAAGTTCTTGAAAATTCCGATCGACATTCTCAAGATAATGTAAATGTTCACATCTGGTTAAAATTTCAAGTAAAAAAAATGAAAATTGTTCGAGTTATGCTGCGTGCCATTTTGAAAAACCATGTTTCGAGAAAAACGCGTTTAAAGTTTTGCGAATAGTTTTTTATTGGAAAAAATTAAAAAACGAAGTTAAAAGGATTTAAACTATTTTTAAACTAGAGGGTTTAAACTATTTTTTAAGCCAATAAAAAAAAATCGATTTTTCAAAAAATTTACAGTGGCCTTACCCCTTAAGTGTCCGCCTTCGATTTAGTTGAAAATCATAAATGTGATGAAGCATTAAAAACTATGAGACACGTATTTTTTTAATCCACGGAAGAACGGATATAAAGGGGAAAAACCATCCCTCAGTCATTACGGAGTCTTTACATTTTTTTACGCGTGTCAGTCGTAAGAAATTGAGTGTTGTATCAGACATCTAGAGCTATTTAATGTACGAATTATTGGATATAGTAAGAATGTGGCCAGCATGTCTCTCTATAAAACGCGGTATCAATGAGACGATTTTAAGTCGTCATTTTTCGTTAAAAGTTCGGTAACTTGGCTTCAAATTGTACTGCATTGATTTTCAAAGTAAGGGTGCTACAATATACGGGGTGTGGGGCGTTTTCTACCCTAATATCGATAAAGACGTGACACGGTCTTCTCATTTTTCGCAGGAAGGGGGAGTTATAAAAAAAAGTTTGCCCGTTTGATGTCTCAAGTTTGATGTTTTACCGGCACGCTGGGATGTATTTTTACTTGATGATAGACAATAATCAGTTAATTGTTAAATATTCGGATTCGTGAAAAGCCGTTTTTCCGCCGATAAAAAAAAAGTCTGATAGTTTTCAATGCTTTATCACACATATGAGTTTCATGAAAGTCGAAGGCGAACACTCAAGTGATGTTCCTTGTAAATGGACTACCGATTAAGGGATCGTCATATTGTAATTGGGTCGAAAAATAGGCGATGTCAGCGATTTTTTTTCGATGGTTAAAGGATGCTAATCAGTCTAATTTTGTTATGTCAAATCAAAGCACTCGTGCAGAACAGAAAATATTTTTTTAAACGTTTATTCGACTTTTTGGACATTTTTTTCAACAGTTGAAAATGTCTTCGAAAAAGAAAGAGTCCTTACGGTGTACACGGTTGTGGCCGTAAATATTATCTGAAACACAAAGCCGCTATCTTGCTATGGAGGTTTTAAAAAAATCAAAAAAATCACTGAAAAGGTGGCAGCGTTTTGAAAAAAAAAATATCGAATTTAGCCAGTCTTTACGACAGTTTTTCGTTAACTACACCTCATGAATAAATTTTTGTACCTTCAAACTCATAACTGGGATTCGAATGAACCCCACGCGTTTCTTGATCATAAAACCGGCCCTATGCTGATAAACGGAATTTTCCGTACGTCATTCTCTTTATTTTTTCATAACGAACAGAATGGTACTCGGGAAATCTAATTTTATGCACATTTAGTTCATGAAAAATCCCTTCGAAGGCTGAAAACCGGAAAAAATCAGAAAAAACTCATTTTTTTAAATAAAAATTTGTAATTTTTTTAACCGCTCAACCGATCTTAAAACATCAAGCGGCGTTTTGAAGGGGATACATCAGACTATTGAAAAAAAAATTATTGTCACTTTGTTCAGTTGAAAAAGTATATTTATTTGGGATATTGAAAATGACGAAAATCCGAAAATCAAAAATTGTGTTTTAACAGTTTATTTTATTGAAAATTCGTAGAAAAAGGATATTATTTTATGAGTTTTATCATAAATTTGTTAAATTTGTTAAAGTAAAGAAGTAGTTTAAAAAAATTCAATCGATTGCCGCACAATCGACTCAGTGTCTTCCGACTCATCCTCTGAACCGATCCAAGCTTCCTCGTGGTCTTCGTAATTTTCTGATGGGATATCGGGTGCTTCAATTCTCTCTCTTTTTCTAGCAGAGTATCGACAGCCTCCGATACGGAGCGCAAATTATAACGGCGAGCCTTTATCTGTACAATTTTTTAAATTATTTATTGTAATTTATAAATAATATATTTGTATATTTTCCGCAGATTCCGGAATGATATATACAAAATAATGATTCCAGTATAACATATAAAATTAACTTACCGTCACGAAAGTAAAACGTTAACTCATGACTGGGGTTTGTACACACCCCACACGTAATTTCAAAGCGCACAGCGTGACAACCAACCACCAAATGAAGCTCTAACCGACCTGACACTACTCTTAGACCTTCGAACTGAATTATGGCTCAGACCAATGGTCGATAATATTGCTCCTCACTTCAGGAGCGTAGTTCAAAGTACGCGTGGGGTGCGTTTGGACCCCGCTCATGAGTTCTAGGCACGGTCTTACACACGGATCTGGAAACGACCGTGGTGGGGGCAGGCACTGTTAACGAACCCACGGTTGTTTCCAATTTTCGCCACTACGTGGCATTGCTATCGGCGTGTACGTGTGCGGCAAGGACAGAACAGCTTCCGTCCGTCTCTCTCACTCTTTCTCGATGATCCGAAATGCACATTACCTTTTTCGGGGGGGGGGGGGGGGGGCGAAGGGGGAATAGAGGTAGATGAGAAAGAATTGTGGAATAAGGACGGAGGATTGTGGAAGAGAATAGAAGTGGGGCTTGTAAAACGGGAAAGATCCTTTACGGCTGGAAGAAGACCAATATAAACTTTAAAAAATAAATAAAAATACTTACCTTTTTCGAGTGAAATGGATTTTTATTCGAATTTTATTCCGAGTTTCTTTCGATGACGAAAGGAAAAAAAAATACGCAACACATGGAATGTTGAATATACAAATACCTTTATTGGTTCGTCAGTTTAGAAAACCCTGAAACAACGGTCCACCTTCGCCAGCTTTATGAATATTTTTCAAACTACAAATGCTCGTTGACGCGAACAGAGGTTATCGAGAACGTTGTAATAAAAAAATGGAGTAATAAATGGCACGGGACACGGTCTAAGAGATAAGGTAAGGGGCGAAGGGAGAGATCACAGAAGACCGTGGGTGGGAGGTACTCGCCGATAGTAGCGACGGCGGTGGCCGCGAGCGCAATGAAAAGTGAAGCTCGTAACGCTACCTCGCGACTCCATTGAAATCTGGCTTCGTTTCCAGACCTGTATGTAAGACCGTGGTTCTAGGGTTAAAAACAAATACGAAGATTTCAAAACAAAAAAAGCTTCCATAGCCATATAAAGAATGGCGTGAAGAATATTGTGTCGAAATTTGAGAGTTACAAAGGGATCTCCCTCCTCAAAAAGAAATCATTTTCATCGCGTTCCACCCACGCAAACTTCGTCATCACCGAAAATGGCATTTTTCTCACGAACATACGCACCGAACGATGAAGAAGGCCGACGTGATTTTTTAGATTTTTTCTTTTCGTATGTGAATTTACAGTCCCTCCTAGAATCGATCCGTTTAGATTTCCCGCGAACGTTCAGGCCGGTGCGAGGGTACACGTGACGTGTGTCGTGAGCGAGGGCGACGCGCCGATCAAGATAACGTGGCTGAAGGACGGTAGGCCCCTTAAGGAGGCCCCCGGCGAGATAACGACGCATCAGAGCGACGAGTACGATCTCGCCCTCAAAATACAGAGCGCGACGCCGTTGCACGACGGAAATTACACGTGCGTCGCGAGCAACGACGCCGCTAAGGTCACTCACACAGCTCCGTTGATCGTTCATGGTAGGGGGACCGCGAAAAATCATAGGATCCAACTATCGACTCATCCTACGATCCTCGAAACGAACATCCCGGCCTACTTTTTTCTCCTTTCACTTTCTCGCCAATTCTGCTACCTTCGATTTCGAATTCTGCTACCGGCCGTCAAATGCGACCAATTTTTTTTTACTTCGGTGGAGGCGCTGACGCACGGTGAAGGTCACCTCCACTTCTTGAAACGAAATGGTACATTTTTTTTCCAACCATCCTACGGAGCATTGCAAGCCGCATTGAAAACATTCGGGGGTCAAAGTCGTTCAAGGTCATTCAAGGTCAGGTATTTCATTTTAAGAGGTGACCTTGAATGACCTTGAACGACTTTGACCCCCTAATGTTTTCAATGCGGCTTGCGATGCTCCGTAGGATGGTTGGAAAAAATGTACCATTTCGTTTCAAGAAGTGGAGGTTACCTTCACCGTGCGTCAGCGCCTCCACCGAAATAAAAAAAAATTGGTCGCATTTGATGGCCCCCGTCACATCGTGCAACGTTTGTCCTGAACATTTTTTTGTGACGTCGATAATTACCGAGTTATTTCGGGTGGCAGAGATAAGAGGGACACTCTGTATAATTGACGAAATAATTGTAAAAGAATACCGGAAGTAATTGCGTATGAAATTGTGCGGAGAGAACGCGCGAGAAAATGAAAAGTAAGCCTACCTATTCCCCCATTATCCCCAAACAGAAAAACACTGGAACAATTGTTTTTTTTTTCGTACAATGAAACAACAAAATACAAACATTACCGGACATTCGACAGAAGAGCTGATAGCTCCCGGTCGACGAATTTTTTTATCACGTGCCCCCTTTGATACGCCGTTTTTTTTTAAACGGGCGACATCTTCCTAGTGAACCGAAAAAATTTCCAAATTCCGATTTTTTTTCTTCTGAGAAACGGTTGGTGAAAATGGAACGCATTTTTTTTAACACAAAGGTACGTATATTGAGAGGTTTGAAAGAAAATCACATAAAATGCAGAAAAACATGGCCGCCGGCTGATAATGAAACTTTTTTCGCCAAGTTTGGCCGTGGATCCTCTACAGCTTAAATGATCCATCTGAAATCTCAAAAACCGAGCGGGTTATTTAAGGTAACGATAAATACCGTAAAACGGGGTTAAATTGACATTAAGCGTTATTTTGACAGTTTTTGGGGTTAGTTTAACAGAGTGCCAAAATACGGTTAAAATGTGTGCGCATTTAAATGTGTTTAAATATGTTGTTGAAGTTTCTTATAATATTGTTAAAGTTGATTTTGATCTCAATGATGAGTGTGAGATTGATTAAGTGTCTATAATAGGACCCTAGGTACTTGATATTCTTTGGAAAAATGTTTCCCAATAAAGATGACAATTTGATTGTAAAAAACCATTTTTTTTATTAATATGATATCAAAGTAACCTTTAATCTTTGACATAATCTGCATTTCAATGCCTTGTCAAAGAAACCCCACACTCGAAGTTACTTTCACCCTTTTTTTCAAATATAATATTGTGCGGCTGCTGGGGCTTGAATTTCTTATGCATTTCATAGCTAAAGGACACAACGTTCTATTGGAGCAAAAAAAATGAAATTTAGGTTGTTGAAAAAAAGCTACCTATAAAAAAACTTATAAAACCTGTTCAAAGTAACCCCATTTTACGGTACGAGTCGTTGACGATCGTCGATTTTTAGAATCATTTTTTTAAACAAAATGACGATGAATTGAAACTCGAGCATACAAAATCTATGAAAAAAAAGTCGTCATTTTTACGTAACTATTAAAAAATGAAGGTAATTAAGTATGCAGTTTGAGGACTTTTCCGAAAAAAGGACGGGAATTTTTTTTTCACCGTCAACTTGTTTATTCCATTATATTGAGTGATATTGCGGCGGGGTCAAAGCCCCTTGCGGGGGTGGAGGGGTGAACTCCCCAGACACTAAACGTAGTTTTCAATTATATTTAAACGAATTACAATTGTACTACGTTAACTATTTCGGGGCCCTCATAACAACCCAAACAAACCCAAACAACGGCTGCAGGGGGAGATGGGGAAGTGACCGCCACGATTTCTCTTCGACATTGTATTCAGGAAGGTTTATTTCATAAATCCCCCCACCTGACACCCTCAATATAGGCGTCGAAATATTTAAAAATGGCCCATTTTATTCCCGGGATTTTATTTCATTTTATTTCAAAAGTTTCCGGGAACTTCAAAACCCCATAATTTATGGAATTAAGGCCTTACCCCCACTTGTAGCGCAAAAAAGGCCTTTTTCATGAATTTTTTTAAAGAAAACTACAAAACTTTTTTAATCGATCAATATAACATCTTAAAGAACACATCTTGAAGAACTTTCAGTAATTTTTTTATTGAAAAATATTACATTGTTTAGTGGCAAATGGCCGTCAATGAAATAATGTTTTTATATACACGGTTTGCGGTGACCAACATTGCGGCGAAGTGGATCATCTGAAAAAAAAAATACGGATGGATTTAGTCAAATATAAGTATAAACTAGTCTTTAATCGAAGGATTTTAAAAAATATTCATTTTTCACAAAATGGCGGACAGTCAAAGTTAATGGTTCGATTTTAACGAAAAAAACGGCCGTTTTTTGGCTATAAAACGGCAATTTTTTTCAAAAAAAAAATCGAACGATTAAAGACTACATTTTTATGTATTAAATAAGCCTGCAAAATTTCAAGAAGATCGGTTCATTAGTGTTCGAGTAATCTTGGTCACCGGCTTCAGAAATGCCATTTTGAGAAAAACGCGTTTAAAGTTTCAATTTCCGGTCGTTTACACAACGGATTCTTCTCTTTCAACGCTCATATCTCAGTCAATTTTATTCGGATCGACTTGAAATTTTCAGGACATATTCTCAGATACTTATACTTCAAGAAAATGCAATAAAAAAAAATCGATTTTTTCAAAATCGCAAGTGGGAGTAACCCCTTAATAGAAAATGTTAGCCTCCCCCGACGGAATATCAACAGTAGTGACCAATTAACGCAGCTCATGGCAAAAAGGGAATTTCCATCGTTTTTCGGAAAAGTCCTCGAACTGCATAATTACCAAAATGAAGATCGATTTTTTAAAAGTCGTATCTCCTATAAATTTGGAAACAATCCATCAAGTGGTTCTCGAGATATCATGTCCACCGACTTTGAAAACAGTATCTCCTGCCGGTGGCCATGTTTCTGTTGCATTTCTGTATTTTTTGGTGATTTTTTTTACAAGCTAAAAAAAGTCCAAAGTAAGTGTTCCTTCGTGTTAAAGAAAAATGCGTTTTTTAAAATTCTAGGTAAATGTAGCCCCTTAAGGAGCGAAAAAGCACACTCGAGCCCGGCAACGTAACGACGAGAGTCGCGACCCTCGTGGCGTATTTCAACCCCCGAACTATACTCTCTTTTGTTTCTCGTGGTAATTCACTGGCGAGACGACACACGCGACACTGCGAGACTTTCATTTTCCATTTTGTTTTACATCCGCATAGAAATAAAACGAGAAAAACCGGTGATCTTTTTTTTCATATGTGAAAGAAAAAACGGCATCCTTTAACGAATATCTCAATTCGCCCCCGGGCGCCCCTCAATGTCTCACGGTGCTCGGGGTTGGACGAAGAAATCAGGACTGAACAACGAAACTTTCTGCCCGTTTTTATTATCTCTCCACACACACGCGCGATTCTACCATCCGGCACAAATATATACCGAATACAGCCGGCGTGTAAGCCTCGCCGCGAACATGCCTGCCCCGGAGGTGATTTCACTTGTCACGTTCTTTTTTTTCACCCTTGACGTTGGAGCCCCAAAAAATCAGATAGTTCGGAGCGCGTTGCTCGACTAGGCTTCCTTTTGTCGAAAATGTACGGGGTACTTTGTACATATGGTTTCTTCGAAATATAATTTAAAATCTTCGGTTTTGTATTCATCAGGGCGTGACGGAAATGAAGTATAACTCTTGTCCGTTCGAACGAATTGGTGTAAAACAAAAGTTCATTTCGGATTGAAGCTCTTTCATTCAAGTCTGAGCAGCCCTCAGGATCTTTTTTCCCCACTTGATTTGCACAGAAAACCGCTTTTTACGTGCAAACTTGAAGAACTCGACAACTAATTAATATTACGCGAATCCGGTTGAAGACACTGGAAGCTGACAGCCACATCTTCAAACAGCCTTTTTGAAAGTCTCGATATCATCATTTTTGGGGTAGCTGTAGTTTATGGAAAATGACGTTAGCAGGATTTTAGAAGGAACTTTTTCAGCGGCAAATGTCACGTATGAGGCTCAATTGGGCGTTTAAAGTATTCAATAAATGTTAAGTTGTTCAAGTTTGAACGTAAAGAATGAATTCTCCTGTCGCGAATTCGGCACAAATTTTATTTCTATCCAAAATACGATTGTTTGAAAGAGTAAGAGATTACATTTTTTACGCACCCCAGTAGCTTAAGGGATTAGGCCACAGTAACGGGTAAAAAATCATGTGCGAATTTAACATTTTTTTTTGTATGAAAAAGTGATTTACTCCTAAAATTGATTACATATCTATTTAGTATGAATATCAAACTGTTAAAATTTCGTATAAAACTGCTCATAAAATGAAACGTTTTCGATTAATCAGAAATTCCGTACGTACTTCTCTACGAAATGCATTTAGGAACATAACTTTTAAACTTGAAGTAAATCGAGTGAAAATTGTGCAAGTTATTTGTCACGCCAATTGAAAAAAAGCTGTTTCGATAAAACGCGTTTAAAGTTTTAGGTACTCTATGGCCGTGCCAGAGATGGGCTTACGTTATACGCTCAAAGTCAGTGAAAAAAAAATGTCTCGCTATAAATCGAATAGTAACTTATTCTTATGATGATAAAGCACCGTTTTAGCAAAAAAAATCGATTTTTTGAAATTTCTACTGTGGCTTTACCCCTTAATATCATTTGCAAAAATTTTTCATCAGCAAGGATTTTTTCTCGAGACCTGATACACTTTATCGAAATTAATATATATTTCTCTTCGTTCCGAACGAATTTTCTAGTGAATTTAAGTCATGCAGAGATCTTTTTTATTTCGATGTTTTTATTTAAAAAATTGTTGTATCAGAAAACAAATGGATTCAAAAAATATATTGTTTTTAAGGTCCTTCTGTCATGGGCGAAAAAAATTAATTATTTATACGAAAAAGTTAAATTCTCGACCCGGAACGCCCTGTGGATGTCTAATTGCTTTACACGCGAAATCTAAAAAAATGTGCCCACGAGTGTATATTTGCATGCAGAGATGCCTATAGGGGGACATGTTGGTGGTGTTTCACGGCTCTTTGAGCTTTACAAGCCCCAACCCTTACAGCTGTCGCCACACGCAGCAATGGGACGGACCATTCGGCATGAGCCTATGCTGCGGCTCTCGCCGTTTTCTCAATTACTCGCTCGCGGATACACAAAGCCAACCGGAACACGAATAAATCCAAAGCACGTGCGCGCAAGCCTTTCGCCTGCATCCCCGATTCAAGCTCTTCGGCTTGTGAATCGAGACCCTGTTTGGGCAAATGGTACCTCGACGTACCCGATTACACGTATATACTCGTATGTGCGTTTGTGCATTTGAGCAAATAACCGAGAGTTCCATTCCCGTGATCTCTAATAACCCCGGGCTATTGAAACTTTGCTCGACACAACGACGCTCGTGTACTTCCGAATAATCAGCAATATTATGGTGACGATAGTCGACGAATTGATGCCGGTGTGTGTAAAAGTATATTCAACCGGACATGAGTGAGTTTTACTGATGCTCGTCAGCCTCACTCAATTATTCGCTGACTAAAGACCAAATGCAGGTACTCTGTTCCAAAAATGGACAGCACATTTTTTAAAGGAATGGCCAAGAGCCTGTTTGAACAAATGGTACGTGGAGGTGTATCATTTTCGGAAACAGGCTCTCAATTACTGTTCTCAAAAATGTTGTTCCCATTTTTGGATCGCTTGTTGACCGATGCCAATTGATCGGATAGGCTGAGTCACGACCAAATGCAGGCACCCTGTTCCAAAAATAGGTAGAACATTTTTTTAAGGAGTAATCGAGAACCTGTTCCCAAAAATGATACAACCCCATGTATTATTTTTGAAAACAGGTTCTCAGAGAATCCTCTTGAAAATGATGTACCCATTTGTGGAACAGTTGATTGATGACGATTGGTCGGATTGGCTGAGTTAAGACCAAATGTAGGTACCCTCTTCAAAAGATGGGTAGAACATTTTTGAAAGGAATAAATGGGAGCCTGTTTCCGAAAATAATACATGAGGATGTAACATTTTTGGTAGCTGGCTCTCAATTACTCCTCTCAAAAATGTTGTACCCATTTTTGGAACAGTTTATTGATGACGATTGATCGGATTGGCTGAGCTAAGACCAAATGTAGGCACCCTGTTAAAAAAATGGGTAAGGCCTTTTTGAAAGGAATAATTGAAAGCCCGTTTCCAAAAATAATACATCCCCATGTATAATTTTTGGAAACAGGCTCTCAATTATTCCTTTAAAAAACGCCCCACCCCTTTTTGGAACTGTTCAATGATAACGATTGATCGCAGTGCCTGAGTTACGACGAAATTCAGCTACCCCGTTCCAACAATGGGTAGAACTTTAATGAAAGAAGTAATCGAGAGCCTGTGACCTGAAATCGTGTATCCCCATGTACCATTTTTAGAAACAGGCTCTCCATTATTCCATCCAAAAATGTTCTACCCATTTTTGTTACGGGGTAGCTGCATTTGGTCGTACATCAGTCAATGCGATCCATCATCATCTATGAATAAAGTGGAGGGATGCAATTTTACGATTTCGTTCCATTGGCTGAACGACATGCCTGGAATTGCTTTCTCTCTAGTCTTCAATTGAGACACTTTCGGTTAAACTGGAAGCTTTCAGATGTGGCTTTGCGCAAAGAAACAACTGATAGTTGTAAACAATTGGTCGATGAGGGTCTGAGGGTTCATCCGAGCATCAGGAATAGGGACATCAGTTGGTGGACCTGAGGAGGAGTTGAACCAGAGACGGGAAAGTTTGATGGTATTTCAATATGGGAGGGAGATAGTTTGTGATAACCCCCGCCGGGCTAACGGAACTTTACGGTGGGGTGTTCCGAAGTTTATGAGATAATAGAGAGCACCGCTATGGAAATACCTAGAGATCTATAGTAAAAAGAAAAACAAACTGCATATAGCTTTGCTTTTTCGATGCTCTTTTCCTCGCCCTTAGGGATTTTTAAGACCTCGGCCCTTTTACTTTCCCCACAATTGTCGGTTCTATATTTTCGGTTCTTTGGATGCCCCTAAGCAACCAACTAGGAGCCCGCAAGCCAGTGCGCGACTCGGTGGTCATCCAACCAAGTACTGGCCCGGGGCAACGTTGCTTGGCGTTGAAAATCCATCGTGTACCAACCACGCGCTCACTACTGTCGGCACACTGAGAGAAAAGGTTATGGTATTTACTGAAAACACCCGTGGTAAAACAGGGGATAGTAAAACTGCCTATGGTTTATTGACATCGCAATCATAATATGGTTAACATAACTCTAAGCGTAGTACATCTAAACATGCTATTTCGGTGGCGTGTTGAACTATCTGTTATCCGGGAAATAATTATTAAGTATTCAATTCAATTCACCTGTTACTGCTTAATTTGCTTTGCGTCATGCGCAGATGTAAGTGTACGAGCAAAAGTTTGGCAAAAAGAAATCTTAAGTAAGTAAAATCCTTGTTAATTATTCTGTCTACAGCTAAAATTTTTTGAAGGCTTCATGTTTTACATTGTGGTGAAGTTAAAGTTTTGTAAACGTAATGGTTACTTTTGTACTTCTTGAATAGTTCACGAACAGTGCTTTGCTATAACCTCAAGATTTCGCATGTATTGTTTCTATTTGTTTACATTTTAGATATGGCCATCTCTCCCGAGAGATTGGGAGAGATGGCCACGTACAGTCGGTGTGTGATGGCCATGGTATTGGGTGTGATATGTTCAAGTAATTCATTTTTTTCTGCAGTTATTTTCGATGCCTAATAAGTACAAGAGCAAAGCAATTGCTCTACGAGGGAACTAGACTCAAGAATCATTAAAAGCAGCTATCAGTGGTGTAAAAAATGATGAATTGTCGGTTCGTGCGGCTGCTAGGACCTACGAAATACCTAGGAAGACCTTAGAAAGACTATATAAGAACAATGACAAAAAATGTTGCGGAAAAAATTATTATGAAACTCGTTTCATCGAAGACTGGCTTCAGTGGGTAGTATGCAAACTTTGGGTACACAAAAATTATACTGATTTCGATTATATGTGTTCAAGATGTGGCCAAAAGAAGAAATATTAAGAATTGAAACATAAAACCAACGAGAAAACCGAGAGCAATGCATAATGCTGGGTAACTGGCCATCACACCCGGATACTCCGGGAGGTGGCCAATCGTGATTTTCGACAAATAGTAATTTTAAGGTTGATCTGATATGAGTTTATTTCAATTTCGTAAATTATCTTAAAGTTAAATGTGCAAAGTTTAATTACAAATAAAGATAGGTTAATAAACGTCTTTACTTTTATTTTTACGGATGCTTGAAAAAACTATGGCCAACTACCCCGGACTCACCCTGTGGTCAATTCAGTTCTATCACAAAATCGGTGCGCAAATACTAATGTTGTATACTGTACGCTACTTTTTGTTCAGGTCAAACTTCTACTATTCTATCCAAGTTTGTACAATTCATATGGTTAACTTCAACGTTTGTAGAGTATAGTTTGTTAGAAGACCTCACGAAAAGTGAGTATGTAAAGAAAATTATGGTAAATGTTTACTTGAAGCGAAGACGTAAATCATTTGCAGATGGAGCAATCACAGCTTAGTTTCAAGAACAACGCGTATATCAAAAACTGTTACATAGTATGTTTATTGCATTGCAAAAATAGGATATCAGTTCAATACTTGTTTTTATAGGTCACTTTCTGCGTTTATAGGATACACATCACTATGGATATAGCAGGTCGTATCATATAATATGGTACAACACTATTGCGTTGCACCAAAAATCCATTTAAGCAGTGACGTATATGATCAAAAAATATATATTTGAGCAAAATTTTACCGAGATCAGAGGTAACAGCTATTCCGAAGTACAGCCGGAATTACTTTCGTCTGTTATGCCATATCTGCGATCACAATGCCACAAGTACTCGATAGCGTAATGGCAGCGTGCGCAGTATAGGCAGAAGGTAGGCAGGTTGTAGGTTCGATTCCATGTGTAGGCGAAATATTTTCTTCAAAATAAATCATTACAGGAGGTCTGGAACTGAGTAATTATTTTTAAAAAATCATTGAGGTAGAACTCTCGGTCGAGTATTTTCTTTAATTTTGGACTCATGAAATATTCTATGAATTTAGTAGACGGGCATTGATGCCTTGAATCAACACGTATGCAGTGTATAAAAACTGATGAAATAACACACGAAATACGCAAATAGCAGGTCGTTACTTATAATATGGCACAAATCACTATAAACATAGTCACAAATCACAAGCAACGTTTTCAACCAATGCAAAGGGTGTCTCAATATGACCTGACATTTTAATTTATTAATAGAAGGTATTATTTATTTGAAAAGTACGAATATTTTTATTTCAATATAAGGTACAAACATGGAGTTTATGTGTGGAACATAAACGGCTTGGACTTGGAAGACATATTCTTTCAACAAGATGGCGCAATTTGCCACGCTGTGAGCGAAACGATGCAGGTATTGCAGACGAAGTTCCATGGTCGTGTTATCTCGCGCAACGGCGATTTGAATTGGCCACCAAGATTGTACGATTTCACGCCATTGGACTTCTTTCTTTGGGGTTTTCTGATAGGGAGAGTGTATGCCAATGATCCACAGACTATTCCGAAGCTCAAGGAAGCAATGGGTCGCACCATTAATGAAATTAGTCTGCAATTATGCCAAAATTTTATTGAAAATTTCGTCAAAAGAGTGAAGGTTTACAAACAGGGACGAGGCGACCACTTATCGTATATCGTGTTCCACAAATAACCTCCATGTTTGTACCTTACATTGAAATAAAAATATTCGTCCTTTTAAATAAATATTTATTAAATAAATAAATATTTTAAATAAAATCGTCCTTTTAAATAAATAATACGTTTTGTTAATAAATTAAAATATCAGGTCACTTTGAGACACCCTAACAGGGTGTCCCTCTTATCTCTGCCACCCGCAAGAACTCGGTAATTATCGACGTCACAAAAAAATGTTCCAGACAAAAGTTGTACGGTGTGAAGGGGGCCATCAAATTCGACCAATTTTTGCTTATTTCGGTGAAGGCACTGACGCACAGTGAAGGTCACCTCCACTTGCTTAAATGGAATTGTACATTTTTTTCAACTATCTTGTGGAGCACCTCAAGCCGCATAAAAAACATTAGGGGTCGAAGTCGTTCAAGGTCATTTCGAACACCTATTGAAATGAAATACAAATCTAAATATCTCGGATCACTATCAAAAATTTGGTATTGATCCTTGATATTTAGACTTATATCATCGATACTGACCTTGGATGACCTTGAACGACTTTGACCCCCTAATGTTTTTTATGTGGCTTGAGGTGCTCCACACGATGGTTAAAAAAAATGTACCATCCTATTGAAAAAAGTGAAGGTGACCTTCACTGTGCGTCAGCGCCTCCACCGAAATAAAACAAAATTGGTCCCATTTGATGGCCCCTTTTACACCGTACAACTTTTGTCTGGAACATTTTTTGTGACGTCGATAATTACCGAGTTATTTCGGGTGGCAGAGATAAGAGGGACACCCTGCATGTATGTGTGTGTGTGTGTGTGTGTGTGTGTGTGTGTGTGTGTGTGTGTGTGTGTGTGTGTGTGTGTGTTTCGCAAATTCCCTCTTGCACACACACACACACACACACACATATACACATATACACATATACATATACATATATATATACATACATATATATATATATATATATATATATATATATATATATATATATATAACTCCTGTTCACTATAAGGATCTTGGGGTCTCTCATTTTTTTAGTGTCAGAAAATATCCATTTTATGAAAACCCACTATATTTTATATCATTGAAGAATCAACGTATGCTTGTAAGATTGGTGGTTGCGGTTAATAAATGTGCATAAATTATGCAACTGCTAAAATATGAATAAGCAGCACTATACCTTTGCGCAGTAACAATGGCTAGAAAATATTGTATCCTCAGGGAAATATAAAACATAGTAAAAATATGGTTGAAAACACCATACATTTCTCTCAGTGTGGACTGCAGCACATAATTAATTTCGTCATGCATCAACTTTGAATAAGCGAAAAAGAAACACATCGTGCTCTCTTCATCATCAATTGTTTTCGTTTTCTCGAAATTCTTCGACTATCGAAGCTCTGACGTTAATTGCTACACGAGTGCTTCTAAAATAATATTTTTCTCAGATCTCCGCGTACGGACTGAGACACAGTATAGCTCGTTCCCTTTATTCCCTTTCGTTCATGAACTGCGAGAAAGTTTCTCCGCTCTCCGAACACGCAGCGATAGAACTTGCGTGTATACGTGCGAGAGAGAGAGAGAAAGAGAAGTTCGATTAATCGTACTCGTCGAAAAGCTGTTCAATTGTGCCCGAGATCGCGCGTGGAGAAATTCTCGCGAACTTTCATTGACATCTCGTTCGTGTGCGCGCGTAGACGCACACACAGATCCATACTCGTGAGTATCGAGGAAGACCGTCGGGACTTCGGGCCGGCAATTTCCCACGGAATAGACGAGTTTATAACGTCCTATCCGCAGCTCAGCAGGATCATTTTATCGGGAACAAATTTCATAATCGATGGAAAATTGACTTATATAGCCGCGCTACAGATATTTGTAACACGATCCCACGTTCTAGTGATTAATCGACGAAACTTTCGATGATCGCGACTGGCAATTTATCTGTCTGACGATAATATCTTATTGAAAAATTGCGCATGTATTCTGGTGATATAGGAACATTGAAAGATTTTAATGGGATTTTCAATTGGTTCAAGGAGCAACGCCATAGAGACGGAAAAATGGTATTTTAATTCAATTTTTTTTATTTGATTAATTGTTTAATTCGTTATTTTAACTACTACATTTTCACTGTCGAATTCGCAATAATGCGACGAAGCTTTTGAGGCGATTTGCTTGAAAAAAAAAAAACATTTTTACAATGGCTTGCAGTATAACTGAAAAAAATCCTGGACGATACTTACAATTTTTGCAGTATCGTACGAGTCAACTTTTACGTCGAAAAACGTAGCGATGTCTTTATTTGTTATAAACAATTTTTCGTGATTTTTTTCGCAAAATGATTTTTTTTTACGTTTAGCATTTCTATGTTAAACAGAATGTTTAAAACAAACTGCGTATTTTTCTAGCCATTATTTGGCGAAGTGCGAAAAATGTGTGTATTTTTGTTCGAGGTAAAAAAATCTTCTAAAAAAAGTTCGGCTCTTCAGCGCTCCACCAGTTTGTAGGGAAGTTCCTTTTATTGCGTCCATGCACTTCGAGTGCACTAATGCTGCATATTAGAGTGGCACAATTTTGAGCTCAATTTTTTTCCTTTTCCTCGCCAACCAAATATCTTATTTAAATTTGAAAAAAATATCTGGCGGAAGCTGCCAGCGGTCAAAAAATATTTAGAAGTCGCTCAAGCCGCCCAAAGATTCAAATTTTCATTTAGAAAATCGTTGTTTTTTCGTCCACTTCTCAACCACGATTTTTTCGCTTTATATTTTTTAAATTAACTAAAATATTTAGTGGTCCCGATAGAGCTTCGAAATTTCCAATTTTTGGAATGTTTTTTTACTCTTCTCTCTCATAAAATTGACGCTTTGTAAAATTTTCAAAACAATTAATCCTTCTTTTCTTTAGAAACAGTTTTTTTTAATTTACCTCACACTTCTAACCCAAGAATTATAATGTTTGTTCTCGTAAAATAATTCTTTACAGCTCAGGTCCGTAAAGAAAATTATAGGTTGTTTTATACGGTTAGAAGTGTGAGGTGAGTTTGAAAAATAGGTTTCTAAAGAAACAAGAATTAATTGTTTTAATAACTTTACAAAGCGGCAAATTTATAAGTGAGAAAAGTAATAAAAAAAAATTTGCGAAAATTCGAAATTTCGTAGCTCTTGAGCGACCACTAAATATTCATTGGCCGGTTAGAGCTTTCGGGAGGTTATTTTTTAAATTATAAAGCGTAAAATTCACGGGTGAGAAGTGGACGAAAAAACAAATCGTTTTTTCAATGAAAATTTGCATTTTTGGGAGGCTTGAGCGACCTCTAAATATTTGTCAGCGGCTCGCAGCTTTCGCGACAATTTTTTTTTTTTCTTTAAAGAAGATAATTAGATGGTGAGAGAAAGGAAACAAATAGAGCTCAAAATTGGGCCACTCTACTGCATGTGAGGTATTACAAGTGTTTTCGAACGACGTAAAAGCCTGACCTTTAATCTTTTTCAAAGTTGGTGATGTTTTTGTATCATATATTTTGAGTACGTGGCATTTTTTTTACATCTTTATCGGCTCGCTAACTCGGCTAACTCAGAGACACGATTTTACACGTGATAAAATTTCAAATGATCGTATCGTAGTGATCTTCTCGTCGTACGGAAAAAGGTCTTCTACAAAAAAAAGATGCGTTTTTCTATGAACTTTTGAAAAAAAAATCCAAATTTTCCAACTACTACCACACTAAAAAAAAAAGAAAAATCTTTTATTTTCAAATTTTTAAACCCCAATAACTAGGTTAATTCTGCTGAAATTTACACTGAATTTCCTTTTGTTAGTGTAAAACAACATGTGTAAGTTTCATTCTGGGCTGGGCTTGCGTTCAGTCAATATCGTCGTCGTGAATTTAATGAGAAATTGTTTTTGTTGAATAATTCGGCGATTAACAATTTTTAAGTAAAAATAGTAATGACTAAACTTGTAGAAAATCGAGTACTTCACAACATTGGCCATTACAGTCTTTTCTCTACCATCGATATTTTTCGAATTAAAACTGAAAAAAGCGGCTATTGCATTATCTCGTTTATTTCTAACTTTAGAGCCTAAACAAGCAGGAACAAACTTGTAGAGACTGAAATTATGGACAATTTTTGTTCCCACCTTTTTCTTCCTAGAATCAATATTTAAGGTCGTACGCCAACGGTAAAGAAAACGAGAACCGTGAAAATATTCTTCACATCATTTGTAAAATATATCAATATTTTACACTTTTCCGACGTTCTTTCTTTAAACATAACAAATGTTTGAAATAATCTACTTTTCGGGCCTCTGGAGGATCATTACCCCTCGCTCGATACGAGTATTGATAATTTTTCGACATCCATCATTTTCCGCCCATATGTTTGATCATTCTTTCCACCTGCTGCAGGCACTCGAGGCTCGGCGCGAAATTTCCCAAAAGTATTTCTTTCTCCACAGCCAAGCTAAACGCGCCGCCTTGTTTTTTTCGAATGCAACACGAGCTGCATCGAAATAAAAGCCAAAAGAATTGCGTCCAAGATTACGTCGTAAAAATAAAATCGTAGAACTTTCGTGCTCAGAATTAATTGAAGACCGAACGTTTTCGTTTTTTTATTCTTTTCATTGGTATGGGTTTCAGTACCGCCAAAAATAGCACCGTTTAGCTTTAACAAGGATCTATCGGAGGGTGTACGTGCCCAAGTGACGTGTGTCATCGAGCAGGGTGATCCGCCATTCAAGATCGTCTGGTTGAAGGACGGTGTTGCGATATCGAATAATCCAATATCCACGATGAATTACGATTATTCGGGTCTCAGTGGTTTGCGAGTCACGAGCTTCGACGCCCATTCTAGTACCATCGGTATCGAGAACGTGACCGCCGCGCACACCGGAAATTATACTTGCGTCTCGAGCAACGCGGTTTCCGAGGTCTCTTGGACCGCTGAATTGGTCGTTCGTGGTAAATAATACGAGAGCGATAAAAGCAACGTAGAGCCCGAAAAGAGCCGGAAACATTGTTTTAGCACTTGTTCGTACGCCTGTGTGTCTATACCGAGTCAGCACTTCCGGCTATAATTGATAAAAAAAAAGAACGCAATACAAGACAAGAAATATTAGAGCAGCAGCAGCAATTTATATAAAGCAAGCAAAAAAAAAGCACCGAGCACTCGCCCAAAGCACTAAAACGCACTTTTGCCCTTTTTTCTTCAGCAGCAGCAGCG